>JANHGB010041124.1:0-10956 GCA_026283785.1 Coracopsis vasa | reverse complement strand
TAAGAGCTCATCTCAGTCTCCCCTCTGGCAGGTTAAAGCCATTCTCCTTGTCCTGTCCCTACAGGCCCTTGTCCAAATTTCTTGTAGGCCCTTTAGGCACTGGGAGCTGCTCTAATGTCTCCCTGAAGCCTTCCCTTCTCCAAGCTGAACTAAGCCCAGCTCTCTCAGCCTGTCTTCATAAGAGATTATGCACAACAAGCAGCTATTGGTGTAAAGTACAACAGGCTTCTGAAATGATCCTGCCATTTCTGATGTATCTCATCAAAAGTTGCTTGAAAATAACAGAAGCTTGGAGCTTGTCTTTGCTCTCACATCCTTATCAGTATTCAGAGCTAGCATGCATGAGACCCAGCTGCAGTGCATTGGCATGAAACTATGTAAGATTAACACCTGAGGAGCATTTTAGCTATAACACAAGCTGTATTTAAGTAGGGGTGAAGGATTTCATAAGGGTTTTGATAAGAAAGCAGTACTGGGGTTGGTCAGAAATTGTTTGATGAAAGGCTTCTCAAGAAGAGAATCTTCTCAGACAGGTTGGTAATGGTGAGGCTTTCTGGTATGCTGGAGAGCTTGAGGCAAGCTCCTCTGTTGCTCAATTTGGGTTCCTGTCTTTTTCTTGTTTCCTTTGGTGTTTGCTGTTCTGGAGGAACAGTGGTTTTTTTCCTTTGTTTCAGTGATACTGTGTTCTCCTGAATTAGGAAGGGGGAAACCTCTAAAAAGCCTGCTTTTTGCAACATGGAAAAAGGACATCCCACTGAGCTGTTACCCATCCTGATGTTTATATTGCAATACCATTCTTCTCTTGCAATGTGTCTGCTGTGTATGTATACTAGGAAGAGATGCTTATTTGGTGGATGGATGCTGGAGGACCAGAGAGATCATGGTGCTGCCTCTGTCTCTCTGTTTCCTTGTGGCTAGCTCTGATTTCCTCCTTGCAGGAGCTCACTTGTCCCTCCTGCACAAGGTTGCAATGTCTCTTGTTATGGTGCTCATTCATATTAGGAAAACACTTGCAGACACTCAGTAGGGAGGAGAACTTTGTGTCATGGGCACTGAGCCCAAAAGAGTTCCCAGATAAGTGGCTGGGAGGAGGAAGGGTTGTATGAGCCAGTAAGCAGGGGGCCAGGAGTGTGTGGGATCCTGGTGGCCACAGAACCCCCTGCCACCACTCAGCTATGAGGATCTGAGCTAACATGTTGTCATTGTGGCTGAAGCTCCTTGGGAAAAAAGATGTCTTGATATTTCCAGGAATCTCCAGCCCTTTCCCTGCAGCACAAGGAGGTCCCGCCTGTAACCCCTAAACTGGGGGAGACTGGTCTATGTGGAAAATCTGCTTTGAGGGCGATGCAGTGCTTTACAACCCAATAATAAAATCTAGCTGCTTCTAAATAGAAAGAAGAAGAAAGCATTGAGTGCTGTGCTCTTCTGCCCTAAGTCAGAGCCTCCAGCCCCTGCCTGCATGCCAGGGTGCCAAAACCAGCAGCGTATCTGCAGAGCAGGGACAGAGGGAGCTGCCTGCTCTAAGGTACCTTCATGAGCTTTTGGGATACCTACAATTGGCACCTTCCAACTTAAGGCAAGGTGAGGAAAAGCATTTGGAAGCAATGATACAGTCTCACTTTTTCAGTGTATGAGGTAATGAATGCCTTTAGTGCTTAAGGTGCTGTGAGAAGCTGCAGGGCATGTGTGAATGCCAGCGTTTTATGGAAGGGGTGGGTTTACTGCAGCAGGCTAAAAAAAATCCCTGCAGTTTATATTAATAAGACTTGATGTTATTGCATGTCAGGAGTTATTGTGATTCATAAAGTACTTCTTATGTTGTGTGTAATGAAAACACTTGGTGGTCAGTCCCAGTTACTAACAGGAGATGATAGCAGTGTTATCCGCAATAGCCAACTTGACCTGGAACCTTCTATCATTTTTAATGGTATTTTAGTGCTACCTTTTGCTTTTGCCTGGGTTTAAGGTAGCTTCAACTTTCATAATGTGCATATATAATAGGATCCTTATTTAGCAAAAAGAATCTAAGGAAAGGGGACACTCCTATTTGGTATTAATGTCCCAAACAGCCCTGCTCTGTGAGTGCAGAGCCTTGTGCAACAATGCAGAGTTGGTCCTTTAATAACATGCTCTGCTTGCTGTTCCCAAGCCTCTCATTCAGGACTATTATTCTTCTGTTGAGAATCTGACACATCTTAGAAATGCCAAAAATATAACAGGGAGAAAAGGGTGGAGAAGGGTAAGTGGATGGGTGAGTCCAGACCTAAATAATTGTTTCCAAGTGTGCTTCCTTGAGAAAATATCCTCTATTTAACACCAAAAGCGTACAGCTGTGAGTGGGGAAAAGACCCTTTCCAAAGGGTCCTCTTTCCTGGGGACCATGCTGGATTTTTTTCTTTGCCCCGAATGCATGCAACAGAGCTGATGTGCCCAGGGCTTCCTTTGCTACTGCCCTGTTCAGCCATTCTTTAAATGCTCAGGTGAGGTATGAATGTAGCTTGGTACCTGGGGATCATGATCCCTGCAAAGGTAGGGCTGGCTCCTAAGATAATGCCTTCCCCTGTTAGCTCCTGTCATGAAATACAACCTGGTATGAAACTTTCTGCCTATGCATCATCCTTGCAGCATGAGCCATTTCATATAGTGTGGGGGTTAGAGCAAGTGGGGATAACTGGGAAGGCAAATTGTTCAGCAGCTGCTTGGGTGAGGAAAGGGGTCAGAAGCAGCTCCAGCCTTAAGTGAAGCCCCAGTGCACACAGGTACTGCACTGGCTCCATCTAGCTGCAGGGGAAGTTTTAGTAAATCAGAAGCAGCTAATGTATCCTGCTGATCTAAACATAACAGAGTTGCTGTGTTCCCCTGGGAGCAGCAGGAAAGCTGGGCACAGTGGCCCCCTTCTTCTGCAGAGCTCTTTCCTTGCTGCAATGTGGATGCAGGGCTACAGGTATGGGAGAACCTTGCCCTTGCTGTCTCACTGTGCCTGCAGGGAGCTAGCAAAAAGCATCACATTTGGGCTGCTTATATGCTGGGAGCAAGTGCAGTCTAACACTTTTTCCAAAGGCTGGGAAATCTCAATAGGTAGAAATGTGGTCATTTTGGGCAGTGAAGATAGGTGATGTCCTCTGATCTGCTTTGGACTTTTCATCTTGTCTCTGAGCTGGGCTGGCCCCATCCAGACATACTTGATGAGGAAACAGCTGCCATCGTGCTCTCTCCACACGTACAAAACCCTGTCAGCTATGTCACTGGCAGCTGGGATATGTGATTCTTGGGCTGAATCAAGAAGCTGGACAAACCCGGATGAAAGGAATTGCTGCTAGATATACTGTCATTGTACTCAGCAAGGCAGTCTTTTAGGTTGTGCTTACTTTATAACTAAATGCAAAACTAGGTCCAAGGCAGAAACATGATATAAAAGGGGAACAGAGATAAAATACACTTCAGGCAATGAATGCCAGCCTCCTTTGAGGTAAGAAGATGCATCAGGAAAATGGCAAGGAGTAGAATCTCGTATAGAATCAGTGTAGGAGCCATGAGGGCTAAGTATCATGGGCAGGGATGCTTCCCGCTAGACTATGTTGCCCAACGCTCTGTCCAGCCTGGCCTTGAACACTGCCAGGGATGAAGCATTTACCACTTCTTTGGGCAACCTGTTCCAGTGCCTGGGATGTACAAGGTACAAGTACCTTAGAGAATGGCAAATGTTTTACAGGCAGCCTCCCTATGAAATGCACGTGGGGAATGACCACAGATGCTTACAGGGGACTTAATTGTCCTTGTCAGCAAGGCTCATTATCCATACATAAACATATGTGCTGCTGCTTAACAGCAAAGTGCTTTTTTCCAAGAGACTATTTTAAATTTGAGCTGCTTGGGTGTCGAATTAGTTGAGTCTGGCTTGGTTTTAATTACACCAGCCATTGCACTGTGTGGGAGGATGAGGGATGTGCTACTTCTGTGGGCAAAAGGAGGTATGTTTGTGGAATTACTGCCACTAAAACACTATTCTGTCATTCAGCAGCCCCACAAGAGCAATGTCAGAGGTCAGGAATGAATCTTTATGTCTGTTTCAGTGGGGTTTTACTCAGGGCCTCAGCCAGAGTTACCTTCTTAAGAGGTTTCTACCTCTTGTTGATTGAAACTGTCTGAAGTGAGAGCTGGGCCTTAGGTCTGTTGCCCCACACCACCTGCAGCCCCTGATGCAAGAGCAGGCAGGTGGGAAACACAGCCAGGATAGACTAATAACTTTTTAAATGCTTGTTCTGTGTTTGTGTCAGGCACTGGAGAGCTGGACCCCAGGGAAGCAGGCAATTTCCTGCAGGTATTTAACAAGGTGTGGCAGGGAAATGGGGAGAGGGCAGAGGCTCCGGAGGCAAAATTGCCATTGAAGGGGTTTTCTCTCCTCAGGCTCCATTTATAACCACCTCACTGGTGATGAAGATGAGGCCCAGGTACTTCAAAGCGTGCATAATGTTGGGAGTGGGCTAAGAAACAGCAGCCTTTGAAGTGTGACTTGAAGAATAGTGGGTTGGGCATGGGATGAGAGGGGTGAGCATCCTGACAAGTGGAACAGGTTGGGTGAAAGGAGGGAGGGAATGGTTTTTTCTCCCTAAACTGTTGTATCCGTGTTAACCAAGAGACCTGTTCACATCTCTGCAGCTTGGACAGGTTTTTCAAGTAACCGAGTGTGGCAGTAATCAAAGTGCTGGGTGTTCAGGTGGGTGAAGCAGAATTGAAATGTGCCAGAACACAGCTGCTGTCAGATGGTGCTCGGTGACCAAGAGCCTTGTCAGGAGCTGGTGTTCGCTTCCCATTTCCTTGGGCAGGAATAAACAAAATCCCTTTCAGCAAGTGAGCTGGCCTTGGCTGGGACATGACACCCCGAGCTTGCAGAGCTTGGGCAGTCCTGCACTTTACAGACAGTTCAGTAACATCACCAGGGTTGTTTTACATGTACCCCAGTGCTTGGTTGAAGTGCCCTGGGGGTCCCACCATGCCGCTTAGCAGCATGAAGGGACACTGCTGACACATAGCCTCTGCTGTCTGAGAATGGCATTTCTAAAGCACAGGTCGTGGGGTTTATTCATTATTTGCTAGGACTGTAAAAGATGGCCAGGACATCTTCGATGCCTGTCAGTGTGAGATGCATCCTTGCATGTGCTTCTCCCACAGGCAGGATGGCAGATGTTTACAAGCATGTTGGGGTGTCCTACTTCTAATAGCCAGCTCATTACATGTAAATGTGGATTTCTGGGGATGGTGAAAGCCGAAGTTACAGTGCTGAAAGCCTTAAAGTCCATCTGTCCTCACACTGTAAACTTAGCAGGAAAAGCTCTGAGTGTGTGGGAATGGAAACCCAATGCCTGCAGCAAGTCTGTCTCCATACTATTTGTGGGTAAAGGTTAATAATGTTTGAAACTCTGAAGTCAGAGTTTAGTCTACCATCCTTAGGCCAAAAAAAACCCCAAACTTTAAGAATTAATTCAGAATTTCCTTTGGCAGAGCAATGCTGTGAACCTCTACATCTCCTCACTGCTGCTTCCAACATCTCAAGCTGCTTGTATCAAAATCGGGAGGGGAAAAGTGTTGGCTGTTCCTTCTGAATTGATACTGAGATGAGGAGTCCTGTCTGCTTGTACCAAGTAAAACACCGTGTTGGTAGGGCTGCCGAGTGGTTCAGGCTATAGCCCCGTCAGACTCTATGCAGAGAAGGAAAATAAGTAGCATGTTTTTACCAGCCACTACAACAAACCAATGTGTACAATCAAGCCCAGGCATTAAAAGGAAACCCAAACAAAACACAACAAAGCCAAAGTATAACTGACCAACCACCAAGAGATTAAAAGCAAGAAAACCACATTATAGTCCATTATAATCCCCATCTCTTGTCAGTGTTTCAGTGCTGAGGGCCCACATTCTCATTTTTCTCCAGCTGAAGTGCTAAGCTTTCATTTTCTACCTTCCCTGCTGCCATGAGCTTTTACTCACAAAAAAGAGGTTTCTAACTCCAGTGGGTCACCTAGAAATAAAGGTGATGTTCCAGGACTGTCTGAAGTTACAAGCAATGCTAATGCATTGAACAAAATTGGGCTAAACCAGACAATTATAAGAGCACCCAAAGTATTTGTATCTCCCTCTTCTTTAGTGAGATCAAAAAAAGAGGCACAAACCCACAAAAGAAAATCCTGTAGTAACAATAGGGGGCATTAATAGCAACCATAAATAAGGCCTGCTGGGACTCCTGCAGGGAGATGAGTGCAGCAATACAGCATGGATGTAGCTTGAAGGAGCTTGGGGAGAGGGAACCCAGGACTGGAGGAGCACCTAAAGATGAGGGATGCTGCCCTGCAACATCTCACCCTTGTCTGGATTCCAAACCCCCTGGTTTTTGGCTTTTCCTTTGTGTTCAAAAATTATAAACCAAATCCTACAGAAACTGTTGGTGATTTTAAAGAAAAGCACCTCAAACCTGGAGTTTCCATTGATCTGTTGTTTGTTTTCATTCCAGGCATTTGAGCCCATTTAAGTGTCACTGAACCAGCGTTTTCCATAACAATGGGAGTTACACGTTTGCCACTGAAAAACTATGAAGTCATTTGGGATAGTGAAGGAGCAACTTTGGGATCTCGGTGCAGCTGGGGACAGTCACATTAACAGGTTTTAATTGCCATCAGCTACAACCTGGGGTCTGGAGCTTGTTAAGGAATGAGTATGTTTGGTTTAAAACCCCCTGCACCCCACTTGAGAGTGCCCTGAGTGAAGGAGGGGAAAGTGTGAGCTCTTGGCTGTGTGAGGTTGTGAAGCTGCTTGGTGAGTCCTGTTGCAGCTATCCTTTGGGGAGTTTGGAGTTCTGGTCCTCTGTGCCTGTGAGGCTTTTGCAAGCCTGGTCCTGGGGTGTAGCTGGTGGCTGCTGCCTGCAGCACATGGGGCCTGTGTCTTACAACATGGCCTGAGTCCTGACTTAGTCCTCCAGCAGTGAGCTGAGTGTAAAGGACAATAATATTTCTTGTTTGTGCTAGTTTGGGGTTTTTTCCTCTTATTTGTAAATCCTGTGTGCCCAGCTTTCCACAGCAAAGCACCTGCAAAACCCAGTCACAGTCCAGGTAGGAAAGCCTCACTTGTGCCAGCAAGGTCACAACTCTTCTCCAGACCCACACGGGGCTGATTGCCCTTCTGAGGAGTTTGCTTGGAGCCTCTGAAATCACTGGAGTCTGCCACTGTGTGTAGATCCAAAGGAGCAGCTCTCTGTGGTAAAGGTTGGAGCTATCAGTATGTTAACGAATAAATTGTGTTTCTGGTCAAACTGTTAGAGCTTGTGTCTGAACACATGGTGAGTGACAGGCACTATAATGTCATGGAAAATACTGTATCTGGTGTGATATCCCCGATTCTGCTCCTAGGTGGTATACATAGAATCACAGAATGGTTTGGGTTAGAAGGGACCTTAAAGCTCATCCAGTTCCAACCCCTGCCACGGGCAGGGACACCTTCCACTGGAGCAGGTTGCTCCAAGCCCCTGTGTCCAACCTGGCCTTGAACACAGCCAGGGATGGAGCAGCCACAGCTTCTCTGGGCACCCTGTGCCAGCGCCTCAGCACCCTCACAGGGAAGAGCTTCCAGTATCTAACCTGAATCTCTCCTACATGCCAAAGAAGAGTTTCTACCTTGAGGATCTTTCTGCTTAACCAGGGTTACTTGGAGAGGAAGGGAACTGCTCTGGGTTACATGGAAACTCAGGGCAGAGACATGGGCTTTGCCAGTTTTCATCCTTGCAGATCTTGCATGTAGTTCCTGCAGCAGTCAGCTCTCATATTGTCTATGCAGGGGAGGGACATCCTGTAAAAATCATCAACAGTTTCTCCTTTCACCTCTTCTCACCTTCCTATTTCCCCAGGACTTCTGAAAATACCAATGCTCTAACACTTGTGCAGGCTTCCTCCGATGTTTGGTCTCATCCTGCCAATCCCACCTTGCTTCCTTGCTCTCCTCCTGCCCGCCTTCCCGGGAGCATGGGCTGCAGCCTCCTCCAGGTGTGCTGGCCAAAAGGGGCTTTGCCAAAGCCTTGCCTACAAATGTGCTGCCACCGAGGTTCTCCTTGTTTTCCCTTAGCCGAATCACTGTGCCGCCTGCTTGGCTCCTCTCTTCGCCGTTCTCAGGATGCTCAGGTGCTGTTTCAGGGCACACCAACAAGCTTTTCCATCGCTGGCGAGCCTGCAAGGAAAGGCTGCTCTGCGTGGGTGATTAGTTTATTTTCTATCCTCTTTTTTTCCCTTTCCCCCTCCAGCCAGAGCCTTGGCACAATTTCTGGCTCTCCTACGTTGCCATCTGACAGCAGCGTGTGCCTCGTGCAGTGCTTTGGCACCCACAGGAGGGCATCTCGGGCACAGCTCTGAGTGAGTGATGGGTGAAGTCCCCGTCCTGTGTTAGGGATGTGGGGTGGCTGCGAGCAGCCAGCCCTGGGTTCCTGTGGGTGATAATTCTCTCCTAGGGCTTTTCCCTCAGGGACCTAATGGGGGGCTCCTCTCTGCAGAGGAGAGAGCAGAAAAAGGAAAACCAGGATTCGGGCTTCTGCACTGTGCATTAGCTGGCTTGCTTTTAGGGGGCATATCAGCATCATTTTACCTCTTATTTTTGAGACCAGGCAGAACTCCTTTATTTGTCATTGCAATTGCATAATACGCATCACTCCCATTCCTTTCCCCCTCCCACTTAAAGAACTTGCATTGAAAATCAACTCTTTTCTTTTCACTAATGGCAAAAGGAGGCTCTTCTGTTACTGAAACATACTCGTTGGTTAATTGTATGCATGTGTACTTATGAATTTGCTCAGAGGGCTGTGATAATCCTCAAATCTGCTGCAAAAGCCAGCCTGCTCTTCCCATCCTCTCTCCTGTGGGCAGCCTGAAGTTTAAATGGCTGGAGGCACTCGAGGATGGGCCATTAGCACATTTAAATGTTTCGTAAATGCTAGGAAAGGCCTCAGCTTGGAGGGTGGTATATAAAATTAGGATGTTGAATTAACTGACCAAGATAATGAATAGGTGCCCAGCTTCAGGCATGTGGGGAGGGTACAGAACTCAATGGGAAGAGCCCTGTGAGGTTTGGCAGATGTTAACCCTGTGCTTTGCCTGCTGAGTTACTGCTGGGATGAGGAGGCAGGTGGGGTGTGAAGCTCCTGATGAAGGGATCTTGCAGGCTTGGGGAAGACTCATTGGGTTTAATGGCCAAATGTGGACCCAGCTGTTAAATAAGTAATGAAGCTCTACTCTATCAATGAGGTTGTGAGGAGTGTAGTGGACTAAAGTCTTTCATAGGTGCAATGTTAGGGAGAAGCCATCCCAACTCTTTTGGGGCAGCAGGGATTAGCGGGTTTTCTGCTTCTGGCCAGAAGAGGCTCCCTGCACAGGGCAGAGCCTGTTGGTGCCTCTGGCATGCCTGGAGCGGTGGATGGGGCTGCTGAGCTTCTCCAGGTGCCTTTGGGGAAAACGCTGCCAGGTTTGGGATCTGCCAAGCCTTCCCTGTGGGTAGACTGGAGGTGAAAAACAAGCAGGTTTGTTCCACGCTGAATATGCCCACGTCTTGTCACACAAATGTGCAGCATGGATGAAAACAAAAAACAAGCCACAGATGGACACTGGCAACCTGTCGCTAAGCACAAGGCTCTGAATTCAAAATAAACAGAATGCAGCAGATAGTGTCTTCTGAATGGGATCACATGAATTTCCATTGCGGATATTGTAATGTCCTGATTATTGGGAAGCGTCTGAGTCCCAGTGAGCTATAAGGCACCTGGGAATTGCAGCAAACTGGGCTGGAAGAGACTCCTGAAGATGACTGGCTCTGCTCTGAGACTTGCAGATGCTGCTTGGGTCATTCCTGAGAAGTTTCTCCAGCCTTACGAAGCACTAATACCAAAGACACCCCACACTGCAGGGGCAGCTGATCTACTCCCATGCCTGTGTCTCCATGCCGTTAGGAAGTTTTTCCTTCAGGACTCTCCTAGCATTCCTTTGCTGCAGGTGGCACTTCTTGCTTCCCTGTCCCGTGCTGAACAAGCCCAGGAGAAGAGGCAGCTCCCCCCAGGAGGTCTGATGGGCTGCACATGACAGAAATAACTAAAGCAAACCATGTGGATGTTGTTCTCCACCATCTATAACTGTCCTGGCTGAACAAGGTGATGTCTGGAGGGCAGGAGCTGAGGCAGTCGAGGGAGGAGATGGCAAAGGCATCTTTCTAGAGCTGCAGCTCCTCTGGGCTGGCTCCCATGCAAAACACTTCTGGAGGCACTTAAGAGGCTTTCAATTGAGCTGCTCTTTGGTGCCAAAGCTTTCTTCTCCTACCCAAGGAGATAAGAGCAGCTGCGCTTGGCCAGACCCAGGCTCCCTCTTGCCTGGTATTTTGTCTTCAGCTGAGATCAGAGGTGGCTGAGGAGGGGAAGGCGGCGCTTTCCCTCGCCTGACCTCCCTGCTGGCTGCCCATTACCAGGCCTGGCTCCTGGAGCACCAGAAAGCCTGCTGCCCACCTCTCTCTGGAAGGGGCTCCCAAACTGGCACAGGGAAATCAAGGTCTAAACTGGAGAGAAAAGGTTTTTGTTGGCTGTGGTGGAGCCCCTGTGAAGTTAACTGGGCTCTGAGTAATTAATCGTGGAGCACATGGGTTTGTGTGTGTTTGCCTAGAGTAATAAACTGAGGTGAAACACAGGCATTTCCAACCTTGCATGTTGTGGTTAGGATAGAAATGAAGATGATGGTCAAATGGAATTACTTTATTAGCAAGGCTCAGGGACATCTCTACATCTATGTAATTAATTTTAATTCTGCATATAGGGGTATAAAAGGACATGGAGCTGTTGGAGCGAGGCCATGAGGATGATCGGGGCGGGAGCACCTCCCATATGAAGACAGGCTGAGAAAGTTGGGGCTGTTCAGCCTGGAGAAGAGAAGGCTGCGTGGAGAC
>JANHGB010041123.1:0-17416 GCA_026283785.1 Coracopsis vasa | reverse complement strand
AGAAACTGGTTATAAACACAAAGAGCAATGAACAGAACTGCTGATTTTACAAATCATTGGCTAGGTCCACCAGTCAACATGATGCCCTTGGTCTCCCTAGGGTAGCTCCAGGGAGCTATCCCCCTCCGCTGCTCAGCTCCAAGATCCATAGCAAAGCAAGGGAAGCAATACCCAGTTCTATTCCAAACAGAAATCCAAAGCCTTGATGTTAATGGGAAGCACTTCATGGGATCGCTGAATCCTACATCCAGCTCTGCCCTGGGCAGATGGGAGGTTAGGAGACCCATCACTGCCATCATGGGTCTGCAACCACACTGGGAAGGCTTTGAAGTGCTCAGGCATGAATCCCCATTGAATTCCTCAGTGCTGTAAACTGGGAAAGGATTGCAACTGGGAGCAGAGCCAGCAGCAGCTGCTCGGGCTCCCTATGATGCTCGGTGATGCTGGATCAGCCCTGCCCACCTTGGTGCTTCCCCCTCCTCAAGGCTGCTGACTTGGAGGCCTGAACAGCAGCTGGGATTCTGGGATACAGGGCTCTGGCTGCGACATCCCAGGAAGGTGACTTCCAGGCTTGTGCCAGCCTGTGGTTCATGGAGGCAGGACTGGGCTTGGATGTGGTGGGAGCAGAGGGCCAGGGAGCAGTGCAGGATCTCAGTGCTGGACCTGGATCCCTGCTGCTGTGACTCAGTGCTGCGGGCAGAGCCCGGCACATCAGGATTTGGGGCCGGGGTGTGAGCAGCAGCTTTGCCTCCTGTGCATGGCTGTGGTGCTGCCAAGGTTGGGATTCAGTCCTGATTTTCTTCTGCTCAGAGCCCCCAGATCAGTGGGATCTGTGACCTGCGGGGATCTGGTCAGAGGTGAAAAGCTTTTGCTGTGTTTGGTGCTTTTAGAGATGCCAGCATCCATCCCTGCCTGCTGGGATTACCACTCTGCAGCAAACCTGGCGAGCACTTTGGGCCTCCAGTCTGTGCGCACACATGGTTATGAGATGCTGCATGAGCATCACTCTCAATGCATCTGCTCCCAGGATTCAGCCTTTTGCTGCACAGAGCAACCCCACAGACAGCCTGGGCAACCCAAGGGGTGCAGCTTTGCTCCCTTCTCACCCAGACTGGCCAAGATGGGAAACCACAGCCCCCCACTCCTCACCCTGCTTGAGAGGATTTATTGAGGGACATTAGTGATGAAGACCAGACCACAGAGTCCCTCAGTGTGGAGCTCGCTCCCCGAGACAGGGATTTCATTTACAGCCCTGAGCCCTTTCCAGAGCTGTCACTGTAATATACCCTGTGGTGCCAGATGCAGCCCTGCGGTGGGACAGGGTGTATTTCAAAGTGATGGGTGCCCTCTGCAAACAGAGCCCCAGTGTCGGGGACCAAAGGCAAACTCCTCATCCAGCCCCAAGACCTGACGGGGTTGGAAAGCCCAGGCCCCTGGTACAGTGTGATTGCTGATGGCTGTGGCTTTGCTTACCTGCTCTCAGCATCCCCTGATGCTCAGCTCAGGGTAGGACAAGGGATCCAGGTCAGGATGCAGGGCTCTGGCATGTTGGCTCTCACACATAGGGCTGGGGCAGCCCCCAGAATCACCTGGGTACCAATGGCATCGCTCCTCAGGGTAGGATGCTCCTGACTGCTGCTGGGGAAAGGAAAACAAGCAGGGAGGTTATTATCCCATGTGAGGGGGGTTGGGAAAGCCTGGACAGCACAGCACAGCCATGTCCTGTGCCCCGGTCCCAGGGGATTTATAACCTCTGCTTACCATCCCCTGAACTGCTGGAGCAAGCCACAGCGCATCCCCACACTCAGCACTGCTTCCTTTCCGAAGAATAAAGCAGCTCATTAGCCAAATGAGCTTAACTTGTTAAATATAATCATAAAAAGCAGTTAAAAATGGCAGGACTCTGAAGTTCTGACAGTGTCGGATCAGAGGAGCTTTAATGGATTTACAACCAGATATTTCCCCATCAGCAGCGCTGGAGTTGTTCAGCTTCAGGCTGGATTTATGTAATACACCTTTCACTGGGCGACTGCCAGGCAGGGCTGCTTTGAAGAGCCAAAGTTTCTTTTCCTGGCTCCCCTGCGATGCTCCTGCTCTAATTTTAGAGTTATAAATTGAATTTGTGCTTGGAAAAGCTTCCTGATCGCTCGTGGAAAGTCTGCGGTGCCAGGAGTATTGCACAGGGCAGCATGAGGCTGATCCGCTTCACTGATGTACTGTGTGCTTGGCAGACTGGAGAGGGGTTTATCTGTGTGCTGGAGCCCTTTGCTTCGGCTGGGCATTCATTTATTTATATGGCTTTACATGGCATAGGCTGTGCTAAAATGGAGCCTGGCCCTTGCTCTCCTCTCCACCACACTGGGTTTGTGTGTGGGTATTGGATAGGGGCAGGCAGGTTACAAAACTCCCTCCCCAACGGGTGAGACTGGAGGAGCAGCTTTGGCTTTTGACTCGCTATGGAGAAGGATTTGGTGCCTTCCTGTGCCTCACACAACCCAAAAAGCCTCCCCAGAGCAGGGCAGCCGCTCCGTGCTGCTCTGCCAACTTAGGGCAGGTTTGCAGTAAGCCCTTGATGCAGACACCCTGCCCCAGGGTCGCCTTTGCTGGCCTTAGGATGGGACATCCTCATCCTAATGCTGTGGGGCTTCACTGGTGACCAGTGCTGGTCACAGCCCCTGAACAAGCCAAATGGGACCGGCAGCACCAGGGAGATGCTGCCCCTGCTCATGTGTGTGCAGACCTGCCCCACTGTAGGGAAAGGAGAACAAGAGTGAATCCTCCAAGACGAAGCTCCAGCCTCAAGTCCCAACCTGCGCACCTATTTACTGCAGCCCTAGAAAGTCTGTGTTGCCATAATACAGCACAGCCCCGGCTATCACAAACCCAGCAGCTCCATTTCTCTGCCACCCCAGCCTGTTAAAGGCAGCTTCTGCTTCTCTAACCACAGTCACAAAACAATGGAGATTTTCTTCCATTGCCGTATTTCTGCTTGAGAGCCCTTAGCTGGGGAGGTTTCCAGTGTCCCATGGGGACAGGGCCATCCCTCTTCCTGCCAGTGAGTCTTTGCTGCCCTGGGCTTGCAGGATCCCTAAAGGAGAAGATGCTCCTCTGTAATAGCTGAGTATTCCCAGGAGCTGGACTTTGGTTTTCATATAGTGGGGTGAGCAGTTAAGGGATCTCTTCCTGCACTCTCCCCAGCTAGGAGGAAGGTTTTGTCCCACTCCCAGATCAGGTTTAGCAGTAAATACTTGTCCTGCTCCCTACCCACGAAGGAATGCCATTTGGACCCACCAGCCATGCCCTGATGCTCCCTGAAGCCTGGTGGGCTTTGGCTGCATCTGTGAGCAGATCTGTGTGCCTGCATGAGGATTTGGGAGATGACTAAAAGTAGCCACCTATCTTCCTGTGCATCTTGGGGTAACCACAGCTCCTACAGACATCACTTAATTAACACTTCAAAATGCCCTGGGAAGCGGGTAATGAAGCACTATCGCGTTTCCCAGGTGTTTTAATTGGGAAGCGGTGAGGCTCAGGGAATAGCTCAAGGCCCCATCGGCAGCGGAGGCGCGTGGCTGCTGCCTCCACCCAGCCCGGTCCCACCACCACCTCCCCTGTCCCCAGAGCCCTCAGCTGGGGAGAGCAGGTGGTAAACACCCTGGGAAGCTCTCAGAGATGGAGATATAGCCCCACGCTTCCCTTGGGATCCCGTTATGCTGCACATTGAGTCATAGAATGGTTTGGGTTGGGAAGGATCTAAAGATCATTCAGCTCCAAATCCCTGCCATGGGCAGGGATGCCTCACACTAGACCATGTCACCCAAAGCTCTGTCCAGCCTGGCCTTGAACACTGCCAGGGATGGAGCATTCACCACTTCTTTGGGTTCCAGCACCTCACCATCCTCACAGTAAAGAACTTCCTTATATCCAACCTGAACTTCCCCTGTTTCAGTCTGAACCCATCACCCCTTGTACTGTCGGTAGAGTCCCTGATGCAGAGTCCCTCTCCGGCATCCTTGTAGCCCCTTCAGACACTGGAAGCTGCTTTGAGGTCTCCACGTAGCTTCTCTTCTCCAGGCTGAACAGCCCCAGTGTTCTCAGCCTGTCTTCATAGATGGTACCTAGACAGCATCTCAGTCTCACTGTCTTCCCCTCCATGGCAGAAGACCTCAATAGCAGCGTGCCTTGGAGCCCATGTTGCTCCTGGCAAATGGAGCATCCATCATTCCTGGTCCTGCATGGACAAGCAAGTCTTGTGCAGGCTAAGGGGCCTGAAGATACATCATAGCTATGCTCACATAAACTGGTCCCTCTGCTCCTGTGGTAAGGTGTGTGTGGGCATCCTGAGCGAAGCTAATGGCCGTGCAAATGACAAGAGCAAACCTCTCTCCCCTGGATATGGTGCAGGTGATGAAGTCTTTCAACTGAATCAGCTTTTCTCTTCAGCACCATTTGTAAAAGGGGTAATGTGCCAGGAAGCCCTGCAAAACCATCCTGAGTACTTGGGCTCCACCGGTTGAACCAGGTCAGCAGGATGGGGGTGGGACAACCTGTAGCACTTCTCCATGGGAGCTCGCAGGACCTTGGGGTGCTGGATCTGGCCCTATCCTCATGGCCAGGGCAGCTTAAAGCCTCTGGTGGTGCAGGTTCAAAAGCTGAACTGGGTGGCTGGGACCCCCTGCTAAACGGATGCCCCAGTGGGGATGCCCCAGCTTTCAGGTGGCTGCAAAACCACATCAGGCTTTTATCCACTGATGTAAAGCTGAAGTCTGGGTGGTCAGTAAATATTTCTCTTTTATTATAGCAGCAGGAGCTGCAGGAAAGGCTCCACATACTTGGAAGATGTGGGACAACATCGTTGTGTTCGCTATTATTGTGCAAAACGAACCCCACCACACACAGGACACCTGCATGGGCCACGGTCCCCTTGGCATTGGTGGCTGCAAGCTTCTGGAACCACGATGGTGAAGGGTTTGGAGTGAGAGGAGGTTGGGGTCTGCAAAGGACCCTTTCATTCACAAGGATCTGCTCCACATGTGCCGTGCTCACTGCTCCAGCTTTGGGCAAGTATTCCTGCTCTGGGTTTTCCCATACATCCCACATAGCTCTTCCACAGCAGTGATGGAGCACATCTCCAGGTGCTGCTCCTCTGCTTTCAAGGTTTGTTTTGGGCAATTTGAGCAATGACAGGGTTTCAGGTGTCATGCAGGTGAGGCCTCCACAGGTCAAGAACAAGCAGGGCAGGAGGTGTGGATGCTTTCTCTTCCCAGCTTCAGCATCTGCTCCTGGTGAGGTTTGGGAGCCAGGTTCCCATCGCTGAGGTGGTACAGGGATGTGCTCATGATGCTGAGCAGCTGGAACAAATGAGCTGCCTCCAAAAGCCCTGGAGAAGCTTTGACTAAAGATGCCAAGGACGAATGCCATCAAATCTTCATCCTTTGGGAATTCCTGCACCTTAAGTCGGAACAGGGGGGAGCTCTCACTTAACCTCCCACTTCTGGAGAGAGAAAGTGCCTAAAACCTCTAATTTGGAAGCAAAACTTACCCAGTGTGGCTTTGCCTTCCTCACAGCCACACATCCGTCCAGCCAGCTGCAGGCACATCTGCCAAGCAGAGCGAGTCCACTCCTGAGCACATCCCCTAACACATCGCATACTTGCAGGCTAGCCAGGACATGTGCATCCTCTCACCGCTCCCGAGCGGATCCAGGGCAAAGCTCAGCGGGAGATGCCATATTTGGGAAATGTCTGCTTCTTCCACAGGCTTGCACAGGACCACGCTTCCAAACCTCACTGCACAGAGCGCTGCCGGCCTCATCCTGCATCTCATCCAGACCAAGCAGTGATTTGACCCTGCTCTGCCCGGGCTTCAGCCCTGCTGCAGTGTCATGGAGGGGTCCTCTCTAACCAACTCAGCTCCCATTGTGCTGTCCAACAAGTGGGATGGCCACGGTCAGGCATTTTTATGGGATGAGGCATCTCTGCTTGTCCCAGATGCTTGGTGACACATTGGTGTTGAGGACACTTTGCTGCCCAAGATGGATTTTGAATCAATACCCTGCATCAGTGTCCCATGTCCTCTGCTAAAGCTATGGGAGGATCTGTGGTCATCTCCTCTGCAAGTGCTTTCAGGGCATTCCTGATCATGGGACTGTCCTAGCAGAAGGGACAAGGAGCAGGCGATGGGCATGGTTCAACCCACAGCAACAAAATCCCTTTGTGGACACAGCTCCCCCCTGCAGCAATCCCACCATCACTTCCTTCAACCTGGATTTAAAGTAGGGAAGAGGGATCACAGCTCCCGGTAGCATCACACCTCTGCTGCGTGTGGGAGCCCCAGCAAGCTCCAGCATTGCTGAATATCTGCACTGCCTGCAGGAGCGTACCAGCATGCCCAGGAGGGCATCAGCAGGATGTCCCATGGGGAATACAATGGGGACAGAGAGCCACCTCATCCAGCTATCAAGGAACACTGCAACCCAGCTCCCAGCTGCCACAGGGGGAAAAGGGGAGCAAATTTCTTAGCCCTGGCAACAGGGATGTGGTCAACACAACTAACCTCGAGGTGAGCAGTGCTGCCTGCCTGGGACACGCACTGCTGCCAGCCGCTATGCTCCCACCGTGCATCCCAAAGCATCCAAAGACCCAGCTCTGCTCACACCACGGCTGTCACAGCACAGATGTTTGCTCTGAGGAAGCTTTGATGTTTGCTGCCTCTGGTCCCTGCTCTCTACATGCAAATGCAGCCGGGCTCTGTGATACTCACATAGCCCCTGACACCCACAAGCTGCTCTGACCCTTGCGTAGCTGTTGCACTTTGCCTGAGCTAGAACTGGGTGCTGTTTCTTTGCAGTTCAGACTTGGGTGATCTCCCATTACCTTTCATGCTCAAGTGGAAAATGCCAGAGGAAAAGAGGAGAGCCCCAGGGTCCCGGCTGGGCAGCAGCCGCACAGCTCAGCTCCTCTCCCATCCGACCCTGCACACCCGTAGAAGCAGAGCTGCCGCTTTGAACCAAGCCATCAACCCTTTGACTGCTGGGAAAGTACAGATTTCCTCCTCAGACCCCAAGAGGGGATGGAAAAGCAAGGAAGAAAGCAGTGACACAGCAGCCTCAGCCCATCAGATGGGAGCTGGACCAGGCTCCGGCTGCCAGCACTAAGTGACAGCTCGCCCCGGCGCGCTGCTATGTGGATTTGGACAATTCTCCATCCCACCATCTCCCTTCCCAGCTCTGTAACACTGCCCTGGATGCCAGGGGACAGATAGAAATCAGTGCAGGCACAATACTCACATCGGGGGACTGTGTCTGTGTCTCTCCCTCGGCTCCTCCGGCTCAGTTAAGTGGTGATCCAGAGACGGTCATCTGGGACACGGGAGACAGGAGTGAGCAGTGTGGGTGAACTCGCACAGACAATAAGCCATAATTTCTCTTTGCAGTCTGACTGGCTCTACTGGTTTGCTTTTCTTTGCCCCAGCAGCAGAAAGGAGGCTCAGCTTAACTAAAGCTGCCCAACAGGTTCTGCTATAATACAAAAAAGTGGCAAGACCAGTATGGTGTGAACCCAGATAGAGGTTTGATTGTTTTCCCATAATTACAGCTCAACCTGTGCTCTTGGTTGAAGTCAATCACATCAGCAAACAGACCCTTTTAAACCATTCATTCACCATTAAGGTGAGAACTTTTATGGTTTATATAACATGGTTCTTTCAGAGAGGAAGAGAAAAACCGAATGTGACAGCAGCAGCATCCTACCAAATCACAGCAGCACTGCCCAGGGCACACAAGAGCTTGGGAGAGGGGAAGGAACATGCTCAAGCTGACACAAACGGCTACTTGCAAGTGCAGGATGAAAGCCTGTGATCCTGGAATGTCTCTTGGAGGTGCTTTGCAGTGGTGGGGGATGCTTTGGGGACCAGTGGGGAAAGGCTGGGTGACTTGTGCTGATCCTGGCCAGCGGCCCTGGCTTAGCCTGAGATTGCCTCCCAGCTCCAGCTGCTGACACAAGCAGCTTCCACCTGGAGCCGTGGGCTGGTGGAGCTGAAGGCAACATGGACACATCCTGAGCCTTTGAAGTGCAGCTCTTTCAGCATCCCCCGGGAAATTGCTGGCATGGGTTCCACTGCCCAGGCTGGGCAGGAGCAGCCTTCCCCCGCATGCAGGGGCTGTGAAAACAAGGGATGCATTCGCTCACCACCAGCACAGCACCAATAGAAAGCAATGAGTAGTTCTTGCCTACATAACTGAGACCCAGACAGCACGTCCTGCTCGGCCAGGAGCTGCCCTGTGAGCACAGGGCCCTGCTGTGCTGGCACAGGCACCTCTGAGCACAGCTCTGTATTCGGGAAGGACGCGTCCGTGTTGCCTAATAGGACACGTAAGTTGGGAGGGAGGCTTCCATGTGATATTTGCAGGGCCAGTGGATAGGGAGAGCTCCTGTGAAAGGGGATTTGGAGCACAGAGGCTGAGCTCCCCTTCTGAGTCCTCCTGTGCTGCACATCCCCAGAGTTTGGTCCCCAACCAACAGCTCAGCCCCTCGGCTGGTGTAAAGTTGCATCCATCCACCAGCAGCAATATCACCACACTGATTTACACCCCAGCTGCTGAGCTGGCTCCTTAGGAAAGCCCAGCACAGCTCTGAGCATCCTTGGCAGCATTCCCATACAGCAATCGCACCATCCATCTGCAGCAATGCTGCTAAACAGTGGCTTTGAGCTTTGTTCCCCACACACGGACAGGTCGGGCAGGCAGGGAGCAGCCGGGGCTCCCAGGAATGCAGCTGCACGCCCTTGCTATGGAAATGGGTGGCAGGTAAACAAGCAGTGCTTGGTGAGCAGTGGTCCTCGGCAGACCTGTAGGGACTGTTTGGTGGTTGCTCTACATGCATGGAATTCCTGGCTCGTTCCTCTGCAAGAGGGACACAGCACGGGGCTAAGGAGGGGTAATTCCCATCCGAGGCTTCTCACGAGCCATCTGCAATGGGTAAAGGGAAGCTCTTGGCCTCTTTATTAATTTTCTCTTTCCTTTTGAGGTTTTAGCTTTACTGAGGGATATGGCAATTAGAGATGGGTTGCTCGATATGGTTCGGTACCTCAGGCAGATGCTTGCGGTGGTGGAATTAATGGCAACCACATGGAAGAACCTTGCTCAGACCAGCCCAGTGATATCATGGGAGTGGCAGTGGGGTAGCAGGGAGGTGCAGAGCTTGAGGAGATAACCCACAGCAGCCAGGCCTCCGAGCAGCAGCAGTGGGACGTGTGGCACGACCCATTGGGGTACCACCACCATGCCTGCCTCCAATGGCTCAGCAACTGCTCTATCTGCAGCATCTCCCACAGGGGCTTTGCAAAGGGAAGCACTAAAAGGAGAGCTTAATGGTAGTGGCTGCTTGTGGGGAGTGAGGAGACCCAAGGCAGGAGCAATTACTTGGAAGTGCTGTGCTGGTGCACAGGAAGGCAGAATGGGCATTTCTGGAGAGCAGGAAGTGATGCACATTGAAATATTCTCTACCTTGTCTATTGCAGATCACTCAGACTGCTCACAGGAACCAGGATTGCACCAAAACCTGCTCTGCTTCCAGGCTGAATAGCCAGAAGATCTTTCTTTCCACCAGTTTCTTTACCACTGGAAACTTAAATAAAATAAAATAAAGAAAAATAAAATAAAATAAAATAAAATAAAAATAAAATAAAAATAAAATAAAATTCCTTTTTCTGGAAGAAAAAGAAAAAATCTTCTAAGGAAAGAAACACAAACTCAGTAATGCAACCTGGAGGTATTCAATGAAGACTGAGACAGATGTCTGCAACTGGAAAACCAGCAAGACATCAGAGCATCAATGCACGGGCTCTGCAGCACTAGGGCTGTGATGGGCAGCATGGGAGAAGGGGCCACGGGATAACTGCCTATGGGAAAAAGCAATCCAGTTCAGAGATGGAGTCCATAGCTTGGAAGTCTAAATAGGATGCAAAGGGGGAGCCCCTCCCTCTCCTGCTAATAGAGGAAGCAACCTTCACAGTTTTCCCATCACGTTTTTGTACCAGAGGACTTGATAGCACATTAGAGAAAAACAAACCTATTGGTCTGAGAGCATCAGCTCAATACATGAGGAAACTGTTTTGATGGTGAGAAAACACATACCTGAGTTGATGCACACTGATCCCATCCAGAATCAGATGAGAAGAGTGAGTTAGGCTTTCAAGGAAAGCTGGTCACCAAAAACAGCATCTATTATGGATACAGGTTATCTTTTACTCCACAGCTTTCAATAGAAGAGGGGAAAATCCTATTTCATAGAAGAAAGCACATTATTTGTCCTCACTGAAGGGGATTAAAGACACCCAGGAGGGATCCTCGCCATGGGCTAGGCTGCAGTACCTGAGCAATGAGCAGGGCAAAGATAGGGATCACAAGCAGGTTCATCCAAGAGCCCAGGTTATCAGGTGAGCTCATGGTGACATGGGCAGAGCTAGAGACCAGCATCCTGCAGCATCGCTGGGACAGGGAGGAGCAGCCCCATGCTGGGCTGAAATGGGCTCCAGGGCAATCAATGTGGGTGGAGGATGCCCAGGGCTGTTAAAGCCCATTAGCAACTCTGGGGCCCTGACAAAAGCATCTCTACATCATTAGCATCCACTTAAAGACACAGGAATCAGGCAAGCAGGGAACAGAGCCCAATGCCTAATTTTAGGGTACATCCCTGGTGCCAGCTGCAGCACATGTCGGTGATGCTGGAGCCAACATCACCTGCAACAGCCTGGGAGCTGGTGGCCCTGCAGCATGCAGCTCTCTGCCAGTTAACATAGCTCCACAGGGTCCTGTTGCCATTCTGATGAGTGTTTTGAGGCCAAATAAAGTGAAACAGAAACCCAGGCTGACACCAGGAGCCAGAAGTGTCTGTCAGCTCCAGGGCAGGATGAGCAGTGGGAGAACCCGCTGCTGCTTTTGGTTGCATTGCCCTGCACGAAGGATGCCCCAGCACAAAGCTTTCTTGCCCATCCTTAATTCCATTTAGATACAAGGCAAGGTCTGTCTCTATCCTCCACCTGCCTTACCAACAAGCTGCCTTTCTGCAAGAAGCACAGTCCTTATCCCTATTACATACTGGAAAGAGGCTGAAATCGGGACCTACCAGTGCAGCTTCCGCAGGGCAGGCGCTACAAATAGGGACCAGAGCCCTAGACGCCTTTGGTGATCTCAGATTGGAGATCCAGCCTAAAAAATGTTCATGGACAGTTTCCTACCGCCTCCTGTGTTTCACTCTTGGTGACCATCATCTCAGTGCAGAAACGTTCTTCCAGGCTTGCAATCCTCATGGCTGATGCCCGGAGCTCCCTGCAGCAAGAACAAGCAGATGGATCACTTCGGCAGGACGCTGCTCTGCAGAAACAAAGGCAAAACCATGAAGAGGAGTTAATAAATGCAACCAGGCAGGGTTGCAACGAGATAACGAAGTTTTCCCCGGTCCAAACCGCCCCATCCCTCAGCGGGCAGGCTCCAGGCCATCGCAGCACTTATAGCAGGCAGCATCCACCAGAGGCTGCTCGATGGCTTCCGAAACGCCGCCGTTGCCTGCAGCTGCCTGCGCAGGATACGGCTCCGGGTCTTGCCTGGGGCAGCATCCGTCTGTCCGCGGGCCTGGAGGGGTTCCCTGCTGAGCGGACAGCGCTGGATGCTGGACCCGAGGGATGGACGCATCACTTCCTGGAAGACCGGGGCGAGGAG
The DNA here is from genome assembly GCA_026283785.1 of Coracopsis vasa. Classification (NCBI taxonomy): domain Eukaryota; kingdom Metazoa; phylum Chordata; class Aves; order Psittaciformes; family Psittacidae; genus Coracopsis; species Coracopsis vasa. The sequence continues at coordinate 5,697 of JANHGB010041123.1, read as the reverse complement.
GTTGCTTTTCCCACCTTGCAATAATGGAAAAGCCCTGGAAAAGTGGGATAAAGAGAGGTCAAGCTAAACCAGTTATAGCTGGTGTTATAAGCATTTAAATAACGCTAAATAACAAAGATATCCTACCTTCATGCACTGTGGATGCACCATTTCACCCCGGATTTGTACGGGATGGCACTGGGTGACACAGAGCACAGGTGAGAGGCAGCCGCTTCAGCCATAGAGAATTCCTATAGATCTCAGAAATCTGCTGGAAAAAACCTTGTTTAAAGGCATTACCGACCTTAAATGTCCACTACTAAAAGATATCAAACCAGATGAGCTGGGAGAAGGGCAGCCAGTGCAAGTGTGCTGATGGCACAGAGTAAATGCAGGTTTTATGCAGGTTTTCCTCCTTCTATCTGATCCTGGAGAGTGTAACTTGGCTTCTCCAAGTCACTTCACTCATTTCAAAGCCAGGAGTTCCCTGCTTGCAAGCTTGTTGTCATGATTAGTGAATGGGAGCAAAATCACCAAGGCAGAGGATGAACTTTGGGAAACCTCTAAACATTTAGACCCATAGCAAAGGGTATCATTTCCCAGACCTGAAAGTTTCGCTCTAACAGCAGCACTGCAGGCAGGGAACAGCTATTTCTAGAAGGGATGCTTGATGTAAGGACATCAGTGCTTTTTGGGGCAGGTCTTTATTGAATCAAAGGACCCACCTGCAAGAGATGTGGCCATGGAGGCTCCAAGTGAATGGTGAGAGCAGATAAATGTGTGGTGCTCACACAACCCAGCTCTCCAGCAGATCACTCGGCCCTTTGCTCTGAAGTGGGCAAATATCATCGTCCCCCTTTGCAGATGCAGAAGTTGCCAGATTGAGCAGGGTCATGGAGCTCACTTGTGGCCCTGGAAGCTGCAGCTGATGCCTCATGGATGGTGGCTGTGGTGCTACAGAGTCCTTTGTGCATCAGGGATGGATCCATCCCACAAGTGCCACTCCAGTGATTCCAGCACTGGCAAACATGCCATGCAAAAACAGCAGCACTGGTCACTCGGAGATCAAGGAGCCAGATGTTTATCCTTTCACCTCTCCAAATGACAATATATTGCCCAGAATCATGCAGAAAATGAGGATATTTCCTGCAAACCCCACTCTTTCCCTTCTCTTTCAACCAGCGCTGCCATCTCCATCCTGGACACACGCTGGTAAGATGTGCCTGCATCCGAGACCTCCTCCCACTGGTGCTGCTTTGCCCTTTAGCTGTCATTATCCTCTCCACTGGAAGGAGAAGCAGATGAATCCTTCCCACTCTGGCTCAGTTTTCCTTCACCTTCTTGAACCTGCACCATCTGGGTTGCAAACACGCTGAGCACGTGGCTCTTGCCTTCCAAGGTGCAGAAGAGTACAAAGACATCAGCAAACTGGGTGACAGTTGATCTCAATGAAGTGCAAAAGGATGATGGAAATGTAGCTGTCCATGTCAGGCTTTGGCATGACTTGTCTGGTCAGGAAACACATTGTAAGTTTCCATGATCCCACCTCAATTCACCTGTTCCTGTCGCTGCTGCTCAGATTTTCCCAATAGCCCAATGTACGTGTATTTTATACCCTAAAATAAACCAGCCTGGCTCTGTGGATGGTGTGGTTTGCAGAGTGCATGGTGCCTGATCCATGCTGAGGATGCTGAGGACCAGGTGGGTTGTGAATCCCACTCTATCCTCGTGAATCAGCCTGTTGGAATGAGCATTTCTTGAACATGAGGAAAATGCCCCTTTTTTGGCTCATCCTTCATGCCACCCCTTGGCTGGCACTGGCTCAGCCCAGGCTGCATATTCTGAGGATCACCTCCACCTCTGCCTTTCCCTCCTTCTACAGTGAGATTAATGCAATTAGGGCTTTATTAACCATTTCCTCACTAACATGAACTATTTCCTCACAGCCTTCAAGGGATGGGAATGGTCGGGCAGCCCCTCTCCCAGCCTGGACCAGGATGCTGAGCTTGCAGGGAAAAAGCAGCCAAATCCATTTTCATTTTGCTTCTTCTCAGCTGAACCAGAGAGGACCCCACTGTCCTCCAACACCTCTTGGCTTTCTTTTAAACGGTCACGACCCTTAGTTTGAGAAACTCTGCACTTAACAGCCCTTCCTATCTCTTACTCCTCCATCTCTGCTCTGTCTCCTGCAATATCCATTTTCCCTCACACCTCCCTCCTCCCCTGGCCAAAAAGCAATAAAAAATTAAGTGTGAATTTCAGAGCCAAAAATGCTTTTGGGGTTGGGGTTTCCTAAGCAGCCACTGAAGCGAAAGGAAAAGCCCTCCCGTAAATTATAGTCCCATCAAAGTGGCTCCGGTTGCACAGAGTTTGGCAAACGACAGAAGATGCAAATGTGAATTGAAGCAACTCTGGCGGAAAGGCTCCTGCTCTCCAGAGCTGGGCAAGGATGACAGCTCTGTATACTCTTGATAGGCTTTAAGTGGTTTACCCAGAACACACAACTATGTCGTTTATCCCCTTGTAATTAATTCATCAATAATATCTCAGTCTTAAAGACAAGAAATCTTGTCTTGAACTTCATTTCTGGCACAGCTTCCTGGAAAGGAAGATGCTTCATTGCTCTCCTCTGTTGTCCTTGATGTGTTATCTCCAGCAGGGCAGCACCTGAATACTCAATATACAAACCACAAAAGTGCCCAAGCTGGGTTTTTTCTCACTCTGTTTCTCTCTTCTTCCCCATGATGGGAAACCAGCACCAAAGTGGTCACACCACAATAAAAAGGCAGGAAGAGATGATTTGCCTGAGTCCAGTTGAAGTGGAAAGAGTGAATGTCAAACCAGCCATGGAGCACCCAGTGCCACTAACCCATCACTGGTTTCTCACCAGTCTCCTGTTATCTAATGAGTTTCTTCAGAAAAAACAGGGAAAAACCTAATTCTTCGGTTTACAGTGGTCTCTGATCAACTCTTAGGCAAGCAAAAGTAGCTCTCTGCCAAATCAGGCTGCAGAAGCCCCTGGAAGATGATTCCCATAGCCTCCAAAACCAGCAGGGGAATAGAAGGCCTGAAATGAGCGCTGCACTTACACAGACAAATTGCTAAGCTAGTGCTAGCAAAGTTCTATTTTCCTTGTGGGGTCAAACCCTTTGGAAACGAAAGGCTTGCCTAGTGCCTCATTGCTGATGGGCTGTTCCATGGTGTAACACTCAAGAGTGGTGTTGAGCAACGCCACAGCTCCGGCTGTGTGAACCCGTGATTGATGGCCTTTCTTTCTGAGCACAAATAAAAGGCAACGCCATCTGATGTATTTGCAAGGATCTCTGTGAAATTCCCTTCTCCAAGTGCAGAATTTCCTTTGGGGAACGTGCTTTATTTGGACCAACTTCTCCCTTGACCCGTACCAAGCGCTGTGTCCAAATCACGGCTTCCCAGCCGCGGTCTTTGCAGGGTCCCTGTGCCCAGCTTGCTCCTTGCCTTGGTGTGGGAAGATGCTGAGCGAGCGTGCTCAGCACATGAGGGTGGGCAGGGGGAAAGGCTTTTCCAAACCCTCCCCTACATCTGCCTGCATTGCTGGAAGGGTTCCAAGCGCACCCACCCCAGCCACGCACTGCCAGGTCCCCTCCTGGAGCCTTATGCAATATTCCTTTTGGGAGGTATTTTAGCATGTTCCTCTCCATCACCCATTAAAAGCAATGCCCGCTCCGTGCTCCTTGCAGAAATGAATGTGCAAATAAAAGCTGAAGGTGAAGGGCTTCGCTGCCTGCCTCCATGCCTGGCCTGGCTGCTCCTAGCCCCATGATTTATACTTTGATTTGTGAATACCTCTTCCTGCCAGGCGATCACATGGGCCTACACTTTATTTTTGCATTTTTTTTCCTTCCCTCCCTCCCTTAAAATGGGTTTCATTTTTATTAAAGCAATTTATTCCTCTGGTTGCCAAAGCCTTATCAGGTTCGGCATTCGTTCAGACAAGTCGTGCCTGGTGATTTTGGAGGGGGGGTGTTTTATGGGGGGAAGAAAATGAATGAAAGCAACTCCAAAAGGGCTGGTGCGAGCGTGGCCGGGGTCCAGCGCTGAGATTTGAGCTCCAAGCAAGGGTGGAGGTCAGGAGCGAGACAGCCTGTGTGGAGCTGGGGAGGAGTAGAAAAGGGGCAAAAGGGATGGGGAGAGATATTTACACCCCCTTGAGCTATTTGCAATAGGGCTGCTGCCAGTCTGGAGCTGTTGGTATTTGAAATGGCATGGCAGTGGCCTCTCTCCTCCCTCGAGGGTATGTTACTGAGCACCCCGCTAAGAAACTCCTTGGAAACATCAAGGGAAGACAAATCCTCTTGGTTGATGAATTAATTTTCTCCCTTTGCTTGACCCGTCAGCCTGTGCTGCCAGCAACGTTCCCATTAGCTTCGGTGGAGTTTGCCAACATCTGCTGAGATCCAAGACCCATAGAAATCCACTGGAGCCTTTCCATGGATCTCAAGGAGCTTTGGGTCAAGTCTCCTGCCTGCGGAATGAGGCTCGGGGTATGCGCGTTGGCTGCCTGCTCGGAGCCTGCCGGTGAGTGATGAGCTGTTGAACAACGTCTTCATCTCTGGGCAGGGCTGGGAGGAGGGATGGGGATGCTAACTGGAACCAGCCTGAAGTCATTTGTTTCGCCGCTTTGTTTCCCTTCTCCTTCAGGCTCCCAGGGAAGGAAGCAGAGCTTGCAGGCTCTGATGTCTATGAAAATCCAGGGCTCTTTCTTCATTGTGTTAAAGCATCGCAGTCCTTGAAGACGTTACCCACCTCCAAAGACCAACCCACCACAACAGACCTCCCACTGCTGCTTTCCTGCAAACACTATGGCTCTGCTGGGAAAGGGCTGTGGCAAACACCAGGGCAAATCACGGCCAAAGACAGTGAAATATCTCCGAACCGACAGTTTTCGAGCACTCCTTGTGAGCTAAACATGGGTTTATCAGCGTATGAGAGCTTGCAAAGATAACACTTCAAAGAAAACACGTCCTAAATACACTTTTAAAAGCCTTAAAATGTAATTCCATAAATGTTTGTGTTACTTGGGCAAGAGATAAAGCCAAGTGGTATTACTGAATTGTAGTGGGGCCGAATACCTGCAAACTTCCCTCGTGTCCCTATCAGATGAATGGTTCACTTATTAATCTATATCTGGATACAGAAGAGCCCTTTCCTTTCTCAATAATCTTTTTCCCCCCTATCTCTGAGTGCTGCCTGCTTTGCTGCTCCAGCAAACATAACAAAGCATCACTCTGACACCTTTGGAAATGTTGAGCCCTGCAAGCATCAACCTATTTTAGGCAGTGGGTCTGCCCATGCTGGCACACGTGCAGCCCTCCAACAGTTTGGGCTGGCAGCAGGATTTGGCCATTAGTGGAAGGTTTTGTGCCTATTCACCTAATCTGTCCTTGACTTGAAAGCCAACCATGTCCCAGACTGCATCAAAAGGAGCATGGCCAGCACATGGAGGGAGGGCATTCTCACCCTTCACTCTGCTCTCATAAGAGCCCCCGCTGCTGTCCTGCATTCAGCTCTGGGGGCCCCAACACAAGACGTAGAGAGGGGTTTTTGACAAGAGCACGTAATAAGAAGACAAATGGGAATGGCTTTAACCTGACAGAGAGCGGAGATTGAGATGAGCTCTTAGGCAGAAGCTCTTCCCTGTGAGGGTCCTGAGGCGCTGGCACAGGGTGCCCAGAGAAG
>JANHGB010041122.1:57208-69745 GCA_026283785.1 Coracopsis vasa | reverse complement strand
TAATATCATAGAATCAGAACAGTTAGGGTTGGAAAGGACCTTAAGATCACCCAGTTCCAACCCCCTGCCATTTAGTTCTGAAAAATTACAACTATTCTCAATGGATATTTCATTGTCTGTCCTTTAATTAATTACACTTGAAACAGAGCACTCACTTTCAAACCATTTTGAGTAAACATATAGAGAATTGGGTGAAAGAATGTCTCTGAGAAAAGTAAGCAGCACTTTTTGGGTTTGGGAAAGATGTGGTGGCAAAACCGAACAGAATTCTTACACCGAAGAAGGAACAGGAACATGAAGCAAAGATTCACATTTCCCAGTCAAGTTCTCATTTTAGTCAAGAAGTTCTTGTTTGTCCCAAAACATTTGGATGGAAATTTCCAACCAGAGTCTTTCATCTTCCCCTGAGCTTTTCTGCTCTTTATTATTTGGATTTACCTTGTTCCAGGGGGAAAAGTGGTTGGGTCCGCTCCAACGTCCAACTTCCATCAAAAATATCACTTTAAGTAGTCAAAACTACTGATTTCTATACCCCTTCTCTTGTGGAGGATTGTTGATTTGAGGGCTGTTAACTTCCTTCTCTCTTGTTTCGGTAAGGGACAGAGTGCTTTCTCTTTGCAGTTTGAATTCAGAGATCTTTCCTTTAGATAGCTTGGAAAAGTAAAATAAGCTCTGCTGGCTGCAGATGGAAATCAGAATTTGCTTTCTCCCTGGATAATTGGTTCCTGGAATTCCATCCAGATTTGAAGTGTTTTTCTCATAGATTTTGATTTTAAAATCTACAGATAACACATTGTATCCTGCTCACCGCTGTTGAAATAACAGATCTTCAAGAGAGATGATTCCCAATCCTAGGGTTTTAGCTTATCTTTTTTTTTTTCCATAATAAGCTTGATATTTTTGGCTTCTGATTCTATTTTGGATCAAAAACAGTCTTAAAAATTTAAGTTTCTCACCAAATTAAATCTCAAATTCAACCGCCTTAGGTTTCCATAGCGTAATAAAGGAAACAGAGAAAAAGCAATTGGCAAATCCAGGAGGAAGAAAGGCCTGAACATGTGCAATACAGTGAGCACAAGCTTAATTCCTGCACCATGACACATGGTCTGACTCGTTCGCGGTACTGTGCAGGTAGCTCTGGCTGCTCGGATCAAACACAGGACCCCAAGCAGGGTTGCCACATATTTCCCATTTCCAGACAAACCCTTTTCTTTGGGAATGAGGCTTTGGCCACGCGGTTTGGCTGTCCTGCAGCAGTGGGTGTGAGCAGCTGTGGGGTACCCAGGTAGGGCTGTGCCTCTGCAGATCAGCTCAGGCAGATCCATGGCAAGCCCAGCCCCAGGGGATGCAGCTTTGATGCTCATTTTGAAGTGGGGTGCCTGCAAGCCGCTGCTGGCCAGTGTCCATCTGGTGGGTCCATGTGGAAGGACTTAGCCCAACCACTTGTTTAAGAAGCTGCCATTAGTTGGCAGCACTAAATGGCCATCAAGGAGGGATCATCACTGGCAGTGGTCAAACATCTCCAAGCACAGCCTTATGCTAATCACTATTTACAGCCTAATCCAATCTCCCTGGCCATCAATCCATCCCGCCTCGGCATCAAAACTCCCTTTGCATAATACTGCGGGCACATAAAGCAACGCTAGATCCATCTCTCACTTATCCCCACCCTGTTTCTTTCCCACTCAGACGCCTGGATGCAAACCTTATCTCTGTGGTGCCCGAGAAGAGCTTTGAGGGGCTGCTTTCCTTGCGTCACCTATGGCTGGATGATAATGCCCTGACGGAGATCCCTGTCCAAGCTCTGAACCACCTGCCAGCGCTGCAAGCCATGACCCTGGCTCTCAACCAGATCTGGCACATCCCCGATTATGCCTTCCAGAACCTCAGCAGCCTCGTGGTGCTGTAAGCCTTCTCTGCTTGTTACTCCCTCACAATCACAGCATCCTCTGGCTGGGACAAGGTGCTGACCGTGCATGGCAAATGGGGTCCTCTTCATGTGGTCGCTCCTCTGGAGCAGCTTTTTGCTGCAGGGGCAGCAGGTAGAGGTTTTGTTCACAAGGAATCGCTGCTGTTTGGGATGAAAGACTAAAATTGCCTAGTTTGGGTGGGTTTTTTTTCATGTTTTCTCTACTTTTCATTGAAAAGCCTAAAAGCTCCTCAATATAATTAAAAAAAAATAAATCTTTTCATTTAAAACCAACCAACCAAAAAAATAAACCACAAAACCTCATATCTGGAAACTAAAAGATTTATTTTTACCTGAAGACTGAAGCAACAAAAAGCTTCTCATTTCTATTTTCCCTCCAAACCCTGTGTTAAAACTACAGGAATTTCTACCCACATAAACCAGCATTTTTTGTCATTATAATCCGTGCCAAGACAACTTTTTGACCAAACATGATTTTAAACGAAAGGTCCAATCTCAACACCTTGTCCAAGTCTTTGCATGCTTATTTGCATGACTGTATCATATATGCAGATCAAATGTTCTTTGCAGTGATCGCAACCCCATGGTGCATGTTGTTGTCCAGTTGACTGACAGCATTCAGAGCAATGTAGGGAACAGTGCTACATACCTGGTCCAGGAGGGAAACGCTTACTCCATGGGCAACGAGACACAATAAAACACTGCAGTCAGGAAACAAAGTGATGTCCTTGGAAGTTAGGTCAGGAGGAGCATCCTTTCCATCAGCAGAGGCTTGCATCTCATGTAGCTTTTCAAAGGAAGCTCACATGTGCAAATTAGCTCATCATTAACTTTTGGTGTTAATTAGCAAGTTCAGGTGGGATTGCCAGCTGCTTTTGAGCTCCTATATATACCTAAAATGAGTTCTGTAATATGTATTGATAGCAGGGTATTAAGTAACCTCAGCATGTGGTGCCTTAGTGAAAGTTTACCAATTACTTTGCTTTCAAATCTGAAGTGTTTACTAAAGCCATCTAGTACAGAAAGTGCTTGGACAAAACACAGTCTAGAGCTTTATTAAGCATCAACTTCAGCTGTTTAGACAAAGCATAAAGTCTGATTTAGGAGAAATGCTAAAAGCAACTTGAGTAATGTCAAATAAGTAGTTTTCACCCACAATAGTGCTCCTTCTAGAAGGCATCCCATGACCATCATAATGCAACCACTTCATTCGGCTTTAATAGCTAGCCCGGCGGGTGAGCTGACATTTGGGGGTTTGTTTTCAGTCTCAAAAGCATGCTGCTTTCATTCTGGCTTATCCCATACTTTGGGTGAGAAGCAACTCCTTAATTAAACAGGCAAGCTCAAGAAATAAAAGTCATTGACTGCTAGGTCACAAGGGAGAGAATAATGTCCCACCACAGACAATTGGAAGGGAGCACATGTGTGATCCTGCCAGGCACTGTGAGACATGAGGATAAATTCTTGTGGGATCACAAGTGTTTGGCAGAACTGGGCCCATAAATCTCTCCCATGCTTCCATGCACACTCTTGTCAGTGCGCAGCCAGTGGAAAGTCACCCAGTGTTGGTGTCACCAGCAGTGTTTCTCCCGCATCCCAACCAAGGATGCTTCCCTGCTTCAGCCTTGCCCACCAAGCTGAGAAGCTGGCAGAGCTCAGCAGTAAAGCTCATGAGGAGACCGTCCCTACCAGGATGCAGAGGGTACCTATGCAAGTTCCTCTGCAAGTGTTTGAATTTCCATGTGGATGGAGAAGATCCAGCTGCTGCCCTAAAGTCGGGATTCTAACCTGAAGAGGTACTAAAATGACCACCTGGGGGAGCAGAGCCAAGGGCAGATGAGGAGGAGCACAGTGGGATCTCCCATATACAGCCTGATTAACGTTCAGGGACATGGCTGACCATGGCTAAGGGCATGACCTTCCCATGTGCAGAGATGTGCTTTTCCTCCTCCACACACCTTGGGCCTTTGGGAGAGATGTGGGTGATCATCCTGCACCGACACAAAGCACCAACACCAGGATATACAAGCCTCAATCTGGAAGAAGTTAAGGGGTTCGGTCTCTGCTAATAAATTACACCTCTGTTGAGGAATTCACTGATCTTATTCCCATCTATTGCTGCTGCAGGTTTCTAACTAGAGCTGCAGGGTGTTCAGTAAGCAGAGCCTTGTGTAAATCACTCGTGATGAAATCTGAGCCTCAGTAATTGGCACCATCCTTCCCCCAGCTTTGATAACAAAGGCTTCATGCGCTGTGATGTTGGCACTGTGCTGCTGATGGTAGAAAGGAGACGGCTTGTTTGATCAGGGTGGCTCAGGAATAGGATACTGAAGATAGTACCTCCAAGTCTGATCTATTCAGGACTGAATGTGTCTCAGCACCTACAAGCAGAAATAGTTCTGAATGTTTTTCAGCTGATGATTTGTGTGAGCAAAGGGTTTTTTTGCAAAAACCATCTTCTTTCTTGGGGCAAAAAATGATTTCTCATGTAGAAGCGAGCATCTGAAACCCCCATGCTGCTGTGCTGACAGGCTGATAAAGTGCATGACAGCAGCTCCCGTTAGCATTCCTCATCCCCTCTGTTGACTGATTTCAGCAAACTCTCAAAACAGGAATCACAGCACCTCTTTCAGCCCTGGTCCCCAGAGGGGTCTGTTAGCCCTGCAGTAAAATCTCACCTGGACTTACTCAAACGTTCTTGCAACGCTGCTGTCAAAAGGACCCAGCATTTGCTGCCTCACATGCAGTGAGCTTGGAGCCAGTGGGTTAACTTGTCCCCATAACACTGAAAAGATGCTCTGCTTTGTCTTATCTGGTCTGACTTTGTCTACCTGCACACAAGCCTTTCTCTACCAGTTAGTTTGGTCTCACATCCTCCAGCTCTTGCACTCTGCCTCTACCTCCTCTATGCCATCTCTGTGTTTATTACTGTCTCTCATACCCTTCCCTCATTGCAGCTTTTCCAGTCCCCATCCCATTAGCTGTTTTGCAATCAGAAGTTACTCTACATATCACGCTTGTTTGCTCCTCCACACCTTTGAGATGGAGCCATCAGAACCACACACTGTAGCAAAGGCAAAAATTAATGCCAGTTTATAAGATGACACAATGCTGTTCTGCAGCACATTCCCTCTTTTCTAGTCACCCCTGATCATTTGATTTGCTTCTTTGACAGCTACTAAACACCAACACCCCCTTCCTTTAGATGTGTAAAGCCTGTTACTGCATATGCTCATACAAGACTGGCTTTCCTCCCCTCCCCAGCACTTTACACTTATGCAACCTGGATTTCAGCTGATGTTTTATTGTTGAGGACAAGCCACTCACCTGCAAGTGGTTCCCTCCTAGGTCAAGACCTTCCAGCTGATGTCTGAATACAGTAAATGTAGGATATTTAGCAGAATTTCTCTTTCTTACGGTTTTGATCATGGACATGATGTAAGTAAGGACATGATGCAAGTAAGAACATGATGTAGCTCTGTCTCTAACAGTATGGTTCAGTGACTAGAGGAGAAAACTAGTTTCAAGACTCCTGGGTTCCCGTTCCAAAGTTGGTCCATGTTCTGATGCTACTCTGGCCATAACTTTCAGAAAGGACCATGAATTTCCAGTGTCCTCCCTGCCTGGGTGCAAACACCAAACACCTCACCCCTGCTTTCCAGGGGAGCTGAGCATCAGCAGCTTCAGCTGACATCCGTGGCACTCTGAGCTCTCCAGCACAGCAAACCCCAGTTTGATAGATCAGTGTCAGGATAAGCCTGTGCATTGCTACCGTCACCTGTACAAGGGAGTTAACAAGTCCCTCTTGGGACCCTCGGTGTTGGCAGAGAGTGCCAGGCATGTGCAGTTCATTATTACTAAGAACAATGTCACCTGGAACATCTGGGTCCCATTCATGGGCTGTTTAGTTTGCAAAAGTGCTTTTTCTCTCTGAGGACCGAGCCTGCTGCCTTGGCAAAGGTGAATTTCCCTCTCCAGCACTTGAGGAAGAAGCAAATAGAGCTCCAATGCACCCCTGAGAATGTCACTTCTGATGGAGCTTTATTCTCCACCAGACAAGTCTCATTCTATTCCTTCGCTGCCAGAAATAATCCGTGGGAATTTGCACCATTTATGATTTAGTTTTCTCTCCTTCTCCATGGCCAAGTTGAGGAAAAGGACGATTTTGCCACTATAGAGCTGAAAATTCATCATGGCTCTGGCTGGTCCAGTGGGAGAATTCATATCATGTCGGATTTGAGCTCGGTTCAAAACATCTAACGCAAATAACTGTTGGAAAATCCTTGCATTTGTCCTTTCTGAGAAGAAAAACCAAAGTCATTAGAAAAGAAAGGGATGGAGAATCCACCACTTCTCTTTGTACTTTGTTCCAACCATCTTTAACGTTAAAATAAAAGGCTCAGACTTCCCATTTGAATTTTCTTTGGCTTTGACTTCAGACATTTGTTCTTATTCTTTTCTCCACTAAATCACAGAATCATTTGAGTACCCATTTGCTAACTACGCAGAATTGTATACATTACACTGCACACATCATCTTATTTTTATTCAGTTAAACAGATCGAGCACTCTAAGTCTCCATCCTAGTTTTTTTCAGCCCTTGGATCATTTTTATTGCTCTTCCCTGTACCCATTCCAAATTAACAACACCCAGTTAACAATGTGGGTACCAGAAATACATCTACCCTTCCAAAGCCAGTTTCACCAGTTCAAATCAGATAAATCGGGAAAATCACATTTATGCCCAATTTGCGATAAGAAATTGTTGTCAAGGGCAGAAAATCTTCCTTCTAGAAACTGTTGGATACCAGCTCCAACAGGAGTAGCAAGGGCTTGAAGTCTGGTCGTGTTTTTGCATCACAAGAGGGCTGTTTATAGCCCAGAACTGAGTCTCTCGAGCTGCTATAAAACCAGCTGTAATTTACAGGGCAGAATATAACGTCTGTGGGCTGAGCTCAGATGGATAAACACTGGAGATGTTGCAATTCCACTTGTTGAAATTTGTTTACCAGGGGAGGAAGAAGAAGAGGCAGGATGGAAGAAAGGGACCTCTATTCAAGTGTTTACCTCTCCAGCTCTTTTGCTTCTATTCTTGCCATGTGGCTGGGGACGAGCTCCAGAGCTCAGCTTGGACAGCAAATCTTTTTATAACTCTTTTCTGGTTGCTCATCAGTTTCTCACCAACAAATAACTTCCTTCTGATGAGTTCCATTACTTCGCCTCCAAACAAAGCACGTTAGAGCCAGATATCAACACAGGAGGCGATTGCTTTTCTATCCTGTTGCCTGACTTGAGTGATAGCACTGGACTGCTCAGCGTGTCCCATTGTACCACCCCGACAAGGCTCCTCGTAGCTCACATCTTGCCCAGCATTCAGCTTTTCCTTTCTCCCCACACTGTCCCCTTGCAGCAGACAGAGGTATGGGGCGAGGGGTTTCTGGGGTACCTCTTGCTGTGGTTACAGAATGATCCAAACCCTCTACTTGCAGTATCCAGTGCTCAAAGGGACCCAAAATGGTTGGTATCATCTTGCACTGGAAGTGCCAAGTGGAGTGAGGGCAACACGATCTGGAGCTAACCCATGATATTTGACAGAGAAAATCATCTGGACTTGAACTCCTCTTCTTGTGTTAAAGAGAGATTTCTCCTGTAAGATTCTGAGTTTGATCTCAGCCTCTTTTCTCCTCTAAGAGTCACAATCAAACCAAGTTTTCTTGCAGGCAGCATCCTTTTCTTTTGTCCCATTAGCTCCAAGGAGCACACATACTTTATCACACATCTTTCCCTCCCCTTCCGCTTCCTCTGAGATGTTTGTATGTTCTCATCCCAATGACAAACATCCGTCGTGGGCTGGTTTCTGTTTTGCAAGCCCCTACCAACCTGCCCTAGAGCCTGGCTGCTCCTCCACTCCCAGTTCCCTCCTATTTTACCCTAGAATACTTGGCAGTGGGAGCTGCCTGTGCTCAGCCAAAGAGCGCACGCTTGAATCCAGGTGGAGCGAGAGATTTTTCAAGCAGAGACAGATTTAGATCAAGCAGCAAATAAGGAAAAAGCCATTGATCCATCTGCCAGCTTGGAGCCTCCCCAGGGCTCTTGGAAGGAGGCAGCAGGGTTGGACAAAGGCTGGTGCATCCTTGAGCATGGGGAAGGGAGAAAAGGACCCCAGAGGCAAGTGGTGTGGCAACAGATTCACCACACAGGACTCTGTGTTAAAGGAGAACCCAAACTGTAAAGTGAACTGATGGGGAAGTCTGCTCTGACAGAGATCAAAAAGACCCTGCCCCATAGGACCCTGTGTCCTTGGTGGGCATTTCTCCATAAAGACCATCTCAGTGCAAGCATGGACATAATAATGTGCTTAAGCTTAGGCTGGTACAAGTGCAGCCTGGGCAGCAGTGGGTTGTCTTCTCCTGTTTTCAGCAGACATTCCTCAAGCTGCTCTCTATATGGACTTCAAGGTGCCCTTGAGTGGGATTTCGAAGGGAGATGCACAATTAACAGCACAGCTCCCATCAGTTGTAAAGGAAGCTGGATGGCAAAGCCATTCAGCTGCATACACACACACACACACACAGAGGCAGTTTCTGACACAGGAAGACTCCAGGTCTTCCTGATATTCCAAAAAACTGAGACATGGGAGTAAGGGATCCCTGAAAACAGAAAACCCAGCAGATGGGGCTCCAGGAACTCATCTTCTGTGGAGCTTTCAAGGCAAAAATACCCCAGCTGGCCCCAGCACATGGTTTGCCATCACCAGCATTAAGGCTGGGAGCTCCACAGCCCTTAAGCACTAGATATTCATGGCATGTAGCACCACAATGAATGAGAACAAGGAAAAAATATGCTGCCTTAGTGTAGAGAATGTGCATGCATCTCGCACGGCCCCTGCACTCTGAACCATTAAAGTGAGACAGCTTTCCTTGCAACCCAACTGGAGCTAATCCGGGCACTGGCAACTTATTCAATTCATTGCAAGATAATAAACCATGCCTAATAGGATGATTTTGAGCTCAAAGCCTTCTTGCCACTACAAAGGCTCTGAGGAGTCCAAATGTGACTGTGTCCTTCAATAGTACTCCATGCCCATGAGCCACTGTTGAAGCCACCCAGCACTTTGTAAGGTTGGACACAATGTGGGGTGTGATCTAGGGTGCTTCTTGAAGCTTCTTGCTCAGTCATGTCCATCCAAAGTCACCTGGCAGCTGTGAAAGTGGAGGTCTTGGGGAAACTCCTACCTCAGCCTGGATTGCTTGGGAGAAATGGGAGCTCTGTAGCTGCTCTGCAAGCATCCAGCGTGTGTCTCATGGGGCAAGAGAGGAGACCTTGTAACACCCCTCATCATCCCGACCCAGGCTGTGTCCAGCTTGCAGGATGTCCCTGGGCCATGGCTCAGACTGGCAGGAAAGGTCAGCGTGCATCTCCACTGACCAGCTCTGTTTTGTCCACAGGCACCTGCACAACAACCGGATCCAAAGCCTGGGAGCCAACGGCTTTGATGGGCTGCACAGCTTGGAAACCCTGTGAGTCCCCTCTTTTCTTCTCTATCCTGAAGAGTTTTGTGTGTTCACCCCCTCCAGCAGTGCCCACAGGAATCAGCCCCACTGCACATCCCCTCCTCACCATGCACTGAGGGCAGCAGCAGAGCTGCTCCGGGTACCAGCCCAGCAAGCAGATGCCCAAGGCACGATGCTTCATGGGTGATGTCAGACTGGACTTTCCCCCTGCATCTGTGTGAGCTGGTCCAGCTGTGCTACTGCTGCAGAGGGGTCTGCACATGTGGGTAGCATCTGTAAGGGGGCTCTGGGGCCCTGGACACAAGTCCTGGTGCAATCCAGAGAGCTTGCATGCCTGCCCTGCTCAGGGAGGTCTCCACCTCCTCACCAATTCACCCGGTCCAAAAGCTTCCTAAACACCCGACCAAAGCGAGGGGCCAGCTTGAGTTCAGGGCTGGTAAAATCCTCTAGAACCTGTGAACCTCTCTTCAAGATGGTCTCTCATGTCGCTTGGCATCACGTTTAGGCAGTCTGTCAGGAGACAGGTGGAAAGCAGGAGTGAACTCTCCTCCAGGACACATCTTCATTAGCAGCAGATGGGTCACCCTGAGCTCAAAGAGAATTACATCTGATGGTCTTGCCTTGCACACACCATGCCTTTTAACTGCAGTATGAATTACTTGGGTCTCATGTGTCATGCATTGGCCTAGGAGGGAACATAAGCAAGCAAGCAAAGAAACCAAGGCTCTGAAAGAACTGGAAGAGGTGCCTTTTGCCTTCAATTGTGTAGAACATGAAGGCCTTGGGGTCAGAGTCAGGCCCTTGCTCCTTGCCAAGGAGACCTAGGGGGTCTGGGTCATGGCGAAAAGAGGTGATGCTTGCCAGCATTCAAGGAGACAGAGCCCCTCTGTGCCCAGCACGGTGCCAGAAGCAGTGATGGGTTGAGAGTGGAAGCATCAGGCAAGCCCTTGGTCCCTAGACACGCTCCTGGGGGCAGGACCACGACACGCATTGTCTCTTACTTCCAGACTGGCACATACTGGGGCCACCCAGAAGGGCTCAGCTGGGGAGGTTGAACCATGCCAGGGATGATGCAGGAAGGGATCCTGCTGGATTGTCTCCTCTGGTGACCCATGGATCTCCCCCATCCCTGTGCAGGCTTGGCTTTGTCCCCAGGCATTCCTGGTGGGTAGAGGCAAACACGAGGGCAGAGTTGTGTCACCCAGGCAGCACAAAGCAGGCAGTTTGTAGGAGGGAGTGGAGGAGTTGCTGATGGAAGAAAACCCTGTTTGGGCTATAAGCACAGGCAGACCATGCAGCACCAGAGCAACTCAGCCAAGGTGTCTAAAGCCACCCTGGTGCGCATCCCAAGCAGGATGGGGCTGCAGGGAAGCAGCTGCCTCCTTATTTACTGTTGGAAAAGGCTTCCATTTCCCTGGGGGATAATTCGATATCCACAGACACTGGTGCTGAAAGCTCATCTCCCTTCTCTTCCCCACTGCTCCTGCGCTATCACTTTCTTTGCCTTCTGTTGCCCATCTGAGATGCCACCCAGCATTCAGGGAGCTCAGCATCTGCCTCTCCTGCTCTCAGTGCCTGCAGGGACAGGGCTGCACAGCCCTGCAGGGACGTGGCTCTGCGGCAGTGGATGTCCAGGCAGCCCTGGGACCCGCAGGGGTTGTGCCCCTGGAGCAGAGCTCTGCAGGACCACATGGCCTGGATTTGCCCTGTGAGCATCCCACAGCCCTCATCCTCCGCGAGCCGCCTGCAGCTCCAAGCATGGGGCTGTGGACAGGATCTCCAGACTCCCCTCCACATCTGGTCACACTGGATTGTCCTCAGGAGGCAGTGAGGTGCCTTTTGCTCCTCCTGACCTAAATCTCACCTCCAGGCCAGCAAGCATTCCAAGCCTTTGTTGCTCCTGCAAGTGGAGCCATCCCCATCCTGTTCATGTCCAGCTCCCATCTGCTCTGCTGACCAGAGCTGGCCAGGCTCTGTGGCAGCAAACAGCCAAGCATTTGGCTGCAACAGCCCAGCCAAGCTTCTAGAGCTGCATCTACCGACCAGCTCCCAGCTCCTGTGCATGTGGAGACTATTACAGGCTCCACACATACCCTGTAACTCAGATTATGACTGCGTTCTGTTGACAGCGCTTAGCACATTTTGTTGGCTTGTGGAGGCCAAACTGTGCTCTCAGTTACCCTGTAGGTGTTACCTCCTGGAAAACAGCAAGATGGGAAGAGTTTGGTGAAGACCGAAGCTTCTCCAGGGTTACTAAAATGAGTACCTGTGGCCAGATGCTGATTACGAACCAGGCACAAAGAGCTGAAGACGTTAAAAGGAAACGAAAGTTGTCTGGGGCTTTCCAGCAAAGCCTGGGAGGTTTGAGGTGCAGGAACCTGTTTCCCTAAGGAAAATGTTTCTTCTCATATCCAGCTAGAGAGGGAAACTTCTGCTTTTATCAAATGCAGCCAAAACTTAAAGAGAATCCGCACCCATTTCTCCATGCAGGTCTTGGCAGTGAGCAAGATGCTTATACACATCCACGCTGCATCCCTACCCCGGATCCTATCATTTCTGCAAGCGCAGGTCCCAGTGGAGCATCTCTGCTCTTGGTGAGGGCTTGGCCCTGGTATTTTAGGAGGGCAGCAAATCTAGAGAGAGGTAAAGGAAGGCAGATGAATGGCTTCATGTTTCCCATGCATTGACCTGCAGCTACTGTGACAAGTCAGCTTTGCCAGGTACAGAGCAGCTCCATGCTGGTGAGGGGCAGGTTGATGTGCAGCACCCACCAGGTTTTAACTGGTCAAACACCAGCACATCGTCCCATAGTGTTTTGAAATAGGATTGAAACCTAGTGAGGTTCCCTCACCAGTTCCTGTAAGTCTGAGACATGAAACAGAGCAGCCCTGTAGGGTTGTGAGAAGAAAACAGGAATTAGATGGATGAGGTGGGTGGTAACCTGCCATCTTTTAGCCCTCTCCCAATGACATGACCTGGACACACTTGAGAGGTGGCCAGTGCCAACCTCATGAAGTTCAGCCAAGCCAAGTGCAAGGCCTTGTCCCTGGGTCAGGGCAATCCCAGGCACAGCTCCAGGCTGGGCAGAGAAGA
>JANHGB010041122.1:24032-39833 GCA_026283785.1 Coracopsis vasa | reverse complement strand
TGCCATGGTTTAGTGTGAGGTGTCCCTGCCCATGGCAGGGGGTTGGAACTGGATGACCTTAAGGTCCTTTCCAACCCTAACTGTTCTATGATATTCCTTTCGCAGTGGGCCATGGACAGCAGGTACCTGAGGAGCTCAGATATCCCCAGGGATTCCTGGCATTTAGATATTGGAAGGCTGAGGTGCTGAGGTGCATGTCTGAGCACTGACATGGGCAGACCAAATCCCAGGGTTTCCTACCAATATTAAGAGACAATGAAAATGCAGGAGGGACCATCTTCAAGATGTTCTCACCCTGAACACTTAAACCTCAACTTTCTGATGCTTTCATACCTGCTTTAGATGTCCTTATGAAAGATCAGCAAGACACACCGTTTGGGCAAGAGTATTGCAGACTATCTCTGCTGGCCTTAGAGGGGGTCCCAGTCCTCAGCCCCCTCACTACGGTCCTTGGGTATTTTATGGGCTGGGAGCTGCAGTCATACCTGACAGTCATATCTGACAGTCATATCTGACCTGTTATGGGGAAGTGGTGAGGGAAGAGATGCATGGGAGAGATATTTGTACAGGGAGGTAGACCCTATCCCGAGCTTTCAATGTGAACATTAGCCCCTGCCCCTCATTTTCCCCAGGGATTGCAGTATCAATCCATTTACCTCCAGTGGATCCTGGTCCCCATGCAGCACCAAGTCCCATTTCAGCATCCCATTAGAGGGAGTAATCCAGGCAGGCAGTGTGGCTCCCCAAGCCTCTGCTTGGCTGAGATACAACCAGCACCAAAACCCTGATCACCGTCTCCCTTCTCTGCTTTCCCTTCATCAGGGACTTGACTGATAACCGGCTGGTCACGCTGCCTCTGGATGGGCTGGGTGGACTGACCCATCTGAAGCTCCAAGGCAACCCTGCTCTCTCTGAGCCCTTCACCAAGGAGAGCTTCCCCAAAATGAGGTAGTGGTGGTGTTGGCTCTTTCACTTCTGCCTCTCAGCACAGCCTGTATTTGCTCATAGCAATCAGCCTCCTTCTGTCCTTGTTTATCTCGTGCTTTCCTCCATCCTTTCAGGCCAATGGGTTGAGGGAGCTTCATCTGCTGCTAATGCGCCTCATCTTTTAAAGTCTTCCATGGGAGAGTGGTGATGCTCCGGGCCCATCGGCCCCCACCCAAACACACACACAAGTGGAAAGCATGGAGCAGGCCCAGCTCAGGGCTCCCTTGAATGGAAAACATTCCCAGAAGCCAGTCCTAGCTAATGACATCCAGCTTGCCTTCAGTAAACTCTGTTTGTGTGGCCGCAGCGGGGCTGCTATGGATTAATGAGGAGCCTGAAGGGGTCAAACCAAGCAAAATGAGGCTGCAGAAGGCTTGAAGCGCAGTGCCACGCTGCAGGCTCTGGCTCTCCTGACCCTCCCGTAGTGGTGGGTCTCCAGCACGTCATCTGCCCTCAGGCTGAGCCCCCCATGGTCCAGATGACTCCAATGCCCCTCAAGTGAAGCCATCTTTTGCTTGGGTCTCCCATGTAGCTCCCTTGGAGCCAAAGATGCATGAGCTGATGCTCCCACTCATCCAGTACGGATTCCCAAGGCTAGAGCTGCTCCAGTTTAGACACCCACTGTTGGGGTCACAGGCACCACACCAACACTGGGCTCAGGAGCTCAGGCCTGGTGCAAAGTGTGGGTCTCTCACTTCAGTCTGCCTCAGCAGTGCTTTCCATAGGGCTTTCCCTCCTGATGGTCTCAACTCATCAGAGCTGGTTTCCAAATGGCAGGGGATCCCAGAAGCTTCTGGAGGGCCTTCAACACCCAAGATAGCAGTCCCTTGTGCACAGTGGGTCAAGCTGAGCATACCCAGGGCTGTTCCTCCTCTAAACTTAATTCCATTGACATCCGTGGAACTGATTTGGGTTTGTACCAGAAAGACTGAGTCTGCAGGAGGGGTTAATGGGTCATAGCAGGTGATGGACCAAATAAGGTATCCTTATCTTTGGGGTACTGCCATTAAATAGACCTATTCTTGGGCATAGGTCTGGAGGGATCATTTGGGAATGGTTCTCAGCCATCCTGGGAGACTCTGTACCTCCCTATCACCTTGCAATCATAGGATTTAATTGGGAGCTTATAACAGGAAGCCAGCTTGTATACAGAGTTCCCGCAGCCTCCCAGGGCTCAGCCAGCAATGTCTGGGAACTTAAACCAAAAGCATATTCTTAGACTCTAAAGTTTCACCATATTTACTGATCCCGTCAGGAGACCTTGAGTGTGTGGAAAACCTGAGGTTCCTTTGCCTCCATCCGCACTCTCCCTGACTCCCAGCAAAGAAGCAGGAGTGTGCAGCCTTTGAAGAGCATGCAGCTGCTGACTGATAGCCTGGTATTCACCCAGCTGATGTTCAGCTGCTGTTTAATTAACCTTGAACACAGGCTATAACTCACTGACAATTCGGCTTCCAAGCAGAAATTAGACATTAAAATAACTTGCTCCACTCAAGAGACCTGAGATTTCCCTGTTCCAGCTGGCAGGGGTGAGCCATGCTCCTGGAACTGGAGTTTGGAGGTGTCTCTCTGACCTTCAGCAGCAAGCAAAGGAGGACCTTGCACTCACTAGAGCTCTTGGGAAGCTTCTCACTTTAAGCCAAAGAAAGGATGCCCAGCAAAAAACGGCTTTGGGGTCAAAACTGAAGGGTGCAGATGCAGATGGTGCATTGGCAGAGGGCAGAGGAAAAAGAGGCAATTTCAGTCTAGGGAGAACAGCAGAAAGGTTTCTAGGAACATCCAAGAACTTCAGTGCAGTTTCCAAACCTGTTGTTTGATAGCATCCTATTGACCAACAGTGTTTTTAGCACCAAAAGTGCGCAGTGCAGAGACACCACGGGGTGACTTGGGCCCACATTCTGTCCTGCATGGAGTCCTTCACCAGAGCAAAGTCCTGCTCCGATGTAACCATCACCTGACAGACTTGCTTTTGTTATATATGGAAGTTAAGCAATGGAGAGTCAGGTCATGGGGGTGATGCACCTCAACGTTCTGCTTTCCCCCTCTGCAGAGTTCTCGAGGTACCTTATGCCTACCAGTGCTGTGCCTATGGAAGCTGCAGCAGCTTCTTCAAGATGTCCAACCAATGGGAGATGGAAGACATGAGCCCTGAGGAGGAGGATCCCCACAAGAGGACCATGGAATTGTTTCCAGGTCATGCTGATAATCACTGTAAGTAAACCGGGCTGAATGGTGGTCAGTCCATGGGCAGAGCCATGTTGTGAGCTAGGATGTGTTCCTGCTCTTGCTAGGTACCGAAGCATTTGATGTCTCAAAAGATAGTCTCTCCTGGCTCTGTTGACAGACCAATACCTACCATAGGCTGCCAGGCCCTCAGGCCAGTCTCAGCCTCATGGATTATATGCGTGTACACGAGATACTATGACCAGAGGGGAATGCTGACTGAATCCAAGATGCGCCAGATGAGACTATTAGCAGCTCGTAAAGGCTCCCATTTTCAGATGTTAAAGCACTGCTTCTGTCTTGAAATACCAAACCACAGGGGTACAAATGCAAAATGCTGAGGAAAATCCTTCTTTACTCTGTGCAGCTTTTGCAGATGAGTCTCCTTACCATTCCGTAATGCGTGGTGTACTCTTTACAATGAGGGGTTTGTGATACTGCTATTTTAGTTAATCCATTGTTGCTTCATTTCTGTCCCCAGTCCTTCCTTTCTGATGGCCACCAGCAGTATTTAGCTGTATTACATGAATCTTGTAACGCTTCCTCATTAAAAAGCTCTCAAGCATTCCTTCCATGCAAGAGGTAAATTGGTCTCATTAAGAGAAAACAGCTCAGAGCTCCGTCCCTGCAGTGGACAGCCAGGCTCATCAGGGGGCTTGGATGCTGCGGGAGAGCTTGTGAGAGGGATGGGACACGCTTCCAGCCATGATGTCCTCCCAGCCTTCCATGGTGCTTCCAGCAAGGGGCTGAGCAGCCCTTTGCAAACAAGCCTGCAGAACCTCATGGCCGGGTGGTGAAAGGTGACTTGTCCCAGGCAGCGGTGTAGGGATGAGAAATGGATCCCCAGTGACACAGCCCTGCTCCAGCAGCCAGGCAGTGCTGCCTCCCTGCACCAGCACCCATCCCAGCACCAAAGGACCCTCTGCCTCCAGCTGCAGGGTGCATGTGGTGCCATGGATGCTGGGACCAGCTCAACTCCTTCCCATCCTGCCACAGCCCTGGATGCCTGGGAACCCCCAGACATCACCCAAGTGTGTCCGGTCACATCCAACTGAGAGGCACCCCAGGCCCAAAGGAGTGTGGTTGGTGCATTCCTGTCCCCTTGTCACAACAGATATTTAAGGTCCCATTTCCAAGACTTTTGGTGCTCAGGAGATGCCTCTTTGCATTATAACTGGTGGCATTTCACAGATTCACCCCTGCCCCAAGCCTGTCTCGTGTGGCTGGGCAGGAGCCCAAAGATGGCTCTGGGGCTGTCACACAGAGCATCTGACAGCTCATTTCTGCTACCCTCCCCAAACAGGGAGGGCAGGCAAAGTGCAAGTGGTACTATTGCCACAGGTCACTTCCATCACAGCCCCAGCATCCACCCCACTTCAGGACCACTGGCTTGAGCATAGAAAAGGATGTATTTACTTACAAACATGTTTGCAGTAATGGAATGAAGCTCTAGGAAGTGAGAAGAGAACACACTTGTATGGCTATCCTTGATGACAGCACACTGCTTTACCCAGCCCAGCACCTCCACTAGCTTCTAAAGCAGGCTCAGTAACATTTCCAACCATCCAGCAAACCCTGAGGGGTCCTTAAACCTGCGCTGCTTCTGCCATTCAAGACCACTCGGGCTTCCCAGTATCACCTGCCCAGGCCCCTTGCAGCCACCTATGCCCCAGCTCTGAAGGAGAGAGCACTTATCTGCAAACCACACGTGGGGACTGCCCTGGCTATGGCAGACACCAGGAAAGGGGCAGAAACATCCAGCCCGGGGGTTTTCGTTCTCCTCCTCTTCCTCCCACATCAGCCTTAGTAAGGCAGCTGGGACCCATTCTCTGTGCAAAGGACACTACAAGCAAAGCACTTTTATTTTCCATGAGGCCTCAGAAAGTGGAAGCACGTTAGCAAAATTCAACTAAATAAGGGCTACTTCACAGGGAATGCAGTCTGCCCTGCTGCATCCCCACAGCCCCACAGCCCTTTTCCTTTCTCTACAGCTCCCAGGCTGGGGGAAGCACTGGTTTCCAGCAGAGAGAGGTGCATTTTCTGCCTTGAACCCCTCTGCACTGGCCAAGGATTGCTTTGCAATTCCCAGTTAGCTCAGAAGTGGAGGCGAAACAAAAGATCACTCCTTCACCCCATGCAAATGTTTAACCCGCACTTCAAACCAGCCTTTGTCATTGTGGCCCTTTGAAGAGGAAAGGGATGGGAGCAGGTTAGGATTTAACATTACCATGGGCAGAGTTGGGCAGAAAGCGCAAGCCTCTGCACTGATTTGAGTATCGTGACTGCACATCGCAGCCTCTGCGTTCTGGATGAAAAGGACACTGGAGATTTATAAGACTATAAAATACAAGGACGAAACATTTTCCCATCCCACTGTGAGTGCTTTCTTGCCAGGCTCCAAAGCAGCAGAAAGATTTCAACTCTTATACAGACACACTTTAAAAACGGCTTTTTCTTCCCCAAAGCTCGCTGAAGCTGACGAA
Organism: Coracopsis vasa; assembly: GCA_026283785.1. Lineage (NCBI taxonomy): Eukaryota > Metazoa > Chordata > Aves > Psittaciformes > Psittacidae > Coracopsis > Coracopsis vasa. The sequence goes on along the minus strand of JANHGB010041122.1, from coordinate 34,140 downwards.
GCCACAAAGCTCGTCAGAAGGCACTAAAGAGAGCACGTTATTTGTCATCGTTCTTCAATCTGATAATCCCAGTCATATTTCCAAACACAGACAGGGAACAGACCTCATGAGAGACCCCATTTCTATACAGATCAGGCAACTAAATCCCTTTTGGGTTAGTTATATCCTCAGCACTGTGGAAACTCGCCTTCCTGCACATGGGCACCAGCATCAGCCCATATCATCCAATGGAGACTTCATCCCACAGCCACAGATCCAGGTCCCTGGATATTGGGCTGCAAGAAGCAAACCCCCACATCCCTTTCCCCTTCTTTCCACTTGCAGAAGAGCCTCCGAAGATCTCCACTGGGAGCATCAGGCCGTGCTGGTGCCATGGGTGGGGATGGTGCAGCAGCACAGGAGCTGTCCTCACCGTGTCCCAGCACTGTGAATCAGTGGCAGTTTATAAAGAGGAGCAAGGAACAGAGCATGCCTTGGATTCGATTAAGAGGATGCCATTCTCCTTGGTGATGACCTACCCCTATGGGCCACCAAAACACAATAACCCCAGAGCCATTCTCTTCCAGCAGCTTCTCCTTCAGCCAGGAAGACCCTGCCTGACCCTCAGAGAGCCCAAGCCTGGCTCAGGGTGCCCTCGTGATGGAGATGCAGGGCAAGCAGGATGGGCAATGAGGGCAGTGCAGTGTGGGTGCATAAACACCATGGGTCCAAAGCCTGCAGGCAGGGGCAATCAGCCTGCCTTTAAGAATATGCAAGACAGGGCATCACATTCCCAAGAGACTGTAGGACATAAAATAAAGCAATAGATGTTGGGTTCTCTCGTCTCTTTGCTTCTGAGCTCTTTGGTGGTGGTTGCTGATGAAGACTTTGTGCTGCAAATAGAAGCTAACAGCTCCCTTTGAACAAAGCTCTAATGTCATTGAGGATGAACCAACACTGGACAAAGCCTGCCCAGAAAGCTTCCATTCAGAAGATGCATTTGAAGGCTTTGTTTTCTGTAACCACATAGGCTGGACTATTTCTTTATGTTTAATAAACCATGCTGGGAAGAGGGATCTGCAGTCACAAAGCACTGGGATTTGGATCTCTTACACTTCAAATGTTGGGAATAACCTCAAAACAGAGGGGCTGCCCACACTGCAACCCATCAACATCTACAAGAGCATCTCCCTCTACAGCAGTGACTGCAGGGGTCAAACCAGACACCAGCAGCTCCTGCGAACTGGAGGGCTGGGAATTGCTTGGGAAGGTCTGTGTTGAGGACAGGCAGTGGGAAAAGCTTCTATCCCAGCAAGCCCTGATGGCCCTGCTCATTCTCTGGGCACTGATTCTCATTTTCTCTCCAGATGACCTGGATACCGATGACCTCCAGCTGGACCTTGAGGAATCAAAGCTGCACCCCACTATTCAGTGCACACCAAGCCCAGGTGAGCAGCCAGGGAAACCCTTTGAGCACAGCCTTAGAGCTTCTCTAAGTCCCCAAGGTCCCATAACCTTTCCCACATCTCAGACATGCAGATCAGGAGCTGGAATGGTTGGGCTCTGGCCAAACTGGGGACAAGTGAGGAGCTTCCTTCTCCCAACTCAGCCGTAGCTGCCTTCCTATAAGGGGAGGACAAGGTCGGATCAGGTGATTCCTGATCAGGAATCTGAGGTATCCAGCTCCTCCATCCACCACCCTGCCCGCACTCAGACTCATGCTTTCAAGAAGTTCTCATTCCCTTGCAAGACTTAGACTTTGCTTTGTCCCAGCCAGCCCATAATACTGCATGACAAGACCTTGTCCTTGATCATACTTGCAGCACTGCAGGCTGCAGGGGTATTTTACTCTGTTTCCTAAGACAGGGAGAGGAGGGAGGTGCCACTGTCTCCTTACTTCCATCAGAACCATGCCAGCAAGCACAGGCTGGCTGGGACACCAGGAACTGCCTTTGGATTTGGTCCCCATTCACAGCTCAGTGGTGCCCTCACAAGCAAGATTGCTCAGTTCCCTCTCAATGATGTTTCTCTACTGCTTAAAACTCATGAAGAGGAATATCCTGGGTATAACTTTGGGGTCTGTTTTCCTCCAGGTCCCTTCAAGCCTTGCGATCACTTGTTCGAGAGCTGGATCATCCGCCTGGGAGTCTGGGTCATCGTTCTGGTCTCAGTGCTCTGCAACGGGCTGGTCATCCTGGCCGTCTTCGCCTCTTCCAGCTACCTCTCTCCAGTCAAGTTCATCATCGGCTGCATCGCTGGAGCCAACATGATGACCGGCATCTACTGCAGTGTCCTGGCCCTTGTCGATGCCCTGACCTACGGCCACTTCTCCAGCTACGGTGCCAGATGGGAGACGGGAGCAGGCTGCAGGGTGACGGGATTCCTGTCAGTGTTTGCCTCCGAGGCTGCCATCTTCCTGCTGGCGCTGGCTGCCGTGCAGTGCAGCATCTCAGTCTCCTGTGTGCGTGGCTATGGGAAGTCACCCTCCTTAGGCAAGGTCAAGGCTGCTGCTTTTTGCTGCCTGTTGCTGTCCTCTGTGGCTGCCGTTCTCCCTCTCTTCTCCATTGGGGAATATGGAGCATCCCCTCTCTGCCTCCCATATCCCATCCCAGATGGGAAACCTGCCACCCTGGGCTTCACAGTGGCCTTGGTGATGACAAACATGCTCTGCTTCCTGACTGTCACAGGCACCTACATCCGACTCTACTGCAACCTGCTCAAGGGGGAGTTCAGCGCTGTCTGGGACTGTGCCATGGTCAAGCATGTGGCCTGGTTGATCTTCACCAACTGTCTCCTCTACTGCCCAGTAGCCTTCCTCACCTTCTCCTCCACGCTCAACCTCTTCCTCATCACCCCAGAGGTCATCAAATCCATCCTCCTCGTGGTCCTGCCCCTGCCCGCCTGCCTCAACCCATTGCTCTACGTGCTCTTCAACCCCCACTTCAGAGATGACCTCCGCCTGCTGAGGCGGAAGGGGCAGGACAAGGGGAGCTACCCCAGGTCCTGCGGGGTCGATGACATGGATAAAAGCTCCTATGACTCCACGCAGGCTCTGGTGAGCTTCCCCGACATCGACCACATGTTCGAGACACCCGATTCCCTGGGAGTGCACCCCATCCTCGACAGCTACAGCTTCCCCTCCATGACGCTCGTCCCCTGCCAGCAAAGGGTGGGCACCAGGGGGAAGGAGAGAGGCTTCTCTGAGCATTGTCCCTGCCTCAATGACAGTGAGGTGCTGATCACTTCAGAGAGCAGAGAAGCAGCCGGCAGCAGCCTCCGGATAACCTTCTTCCCCTCCCCTCCCACACCTCCCTACGTGTCTCACTTATAAACCTCCTCTGATTAGCCATGCCCAACAGCCCCACAGCACACACTGAGGGCCAGCCCCAGCACCGGGTGGCCAGCAAGGTGACAGCAGGCTGCTCCATGTAAAGCACCAGTACAACCCATCTACCCTCGCACCCCATCGTATCTGCCTGGACAACAGGCACCACTCTGCCAGCTGCCACTCGCCTGGGAGGGCTCTGACTGAGATCCAGGTACTCAGGGCTGGCCATGGGAGGAGATAAACCCCCTGTGTGAGTGTTTCTCCTGCTAGGGACTGGCTGGGAGTGAGTCCCACCAGTTCAGGAGATGGGTCAGGGAGACCCTCATCATCATCCTGCAGCATCACAAGCCAGGAGGAGCCTGCAGCAAAGCCAAGCATGTCTCCTCGAGGCAGAGATGTCTTAGCAAAGCCATTGCTCTGTGGCAGAAACACATGGAAATGGCCAACTGCAATGATGTGGCTACCCATAGGGACCTTGTTCTCCAGGGTCCTCTGCAGGTCCCACAAACCCCTGCAAATGGGCCTGCATCTGCCCCACACCATCGCCTGGAAGGGCAGAAGCGGGTTAAAAGCAATGTGTGCACCTGAGGTTTGGATCGCCTCTGTTTTGGGAGGCTCTGCTTCATCCACTGGGAGCCTCACGGGTTGGCCAGGACCCCCACTTTCAGCTGATACCAGGAGCTGGGAATGCTCAGCCCCTTCTTCAATGTGACCTGACAAACAAGGGGTCTCTGAACCTCAAGGCAGCCAAATCCAAACACGTCCCTGGAGAAACCCATGTGCTTTGCCTGAGGTCACTCAGCAGCACCCTGACACGGTGCACCCACCTTCATCAACCCCTCCACCTTCACACGCTGCAGCTCTCCTGTCCGTAGTCACCAGGCTCCTGGTCACACACAGTGGAAATGGGGTCTGGCTCCCCCACTGCCCCCAAACCTCACTCCTGGAAGGGGCTGTTGGTTCTTCTCCCCATGCAGAACAGCCATTCTGGGGGCTGCATTTGTCCTCCCCTATTTTAAGGGCAGCTCCTGTAGGAGGAGGGAACAGAAATCAGCCTTGTGGGATGATGGCATCAGGAGGACACCGGCCACTGGGAACAGCCTCAGATCTGCTTCCTGCAGCTCAGGGATCTCCCAAATCCATCCTCTCCATCACAAACCTTCCTACTGCCACCCACAACAGGGAGCCCCGCATCAGAGCTCAGGCCCTGCACAAAGCTTTGGTCCTGCTGACATTACTGCAGCTGTATGTCATCCATCCTTGTGAGACAATAAATGAGCCCCATTGCTGACCAGTGGCTGGCTTCTGTCCTCTTGCATGTGAAAAGCACCTTGTTGGTTCATTCAGCAACCGGCTGCCTGCCTCTCCAGCCAAGCTGGGCTGCTGGGGCTTGGATGTTGTTTGTATGGCTTAAGGGAGGACTGGGGAACTGTGTGTGTGTCCATGAGCTGGCATCATCCTCCACATCCCTCTTCTTCAGAGGGAAGAGCCAAAACACCCACCTTTATGCAGCAGAATTACATCACCTGTGTCCTTCTCCAGACCCCATGGACCAGACCCACCTGGTTGCACCCTGTGATCTGCTGCTCAGGGCTCATGAGCAGGACAGTCTGCTGCATAGCAAACAGTTTAAGGACATCCTATAACAGGGTCTCCCATGCAAAGGCAGAATCCCCACCCAGAGCCGAGCTCTGCTTCCCTTCCCTGCTCATGAGCCCTGCAGTTTTGTTTCAGGAAGAAAAACTTGAGAGGTCAGCAGGAAATCAGAGGAATGAGATCCCAAGGTTAGAGAAGAGGATGGGAGCCCCAAATTTAGTGACAAAATCCAAAGCTCTGCTATGCAGTTCAGGTGGGAACGATGAAAACCGTGCCCTGTTGTGATAGCTGAATCCTGATCCAGACTTCGGATATCCTGCAGATGCTCCAAACCAGTTCTCATGCTCAGACCATTAAAACACTAAGCCATTTGCTTCCATTTCCCTAGGAAATGAGTGGAGCTGTGCTGTGAGTCCCAATGCAGCAAGTTCGGCCAGTGGGATAGGATGGGTCAGCAACCCCCCCAGTGAGAGCGTGGTCCTGGGTCCCTGCTGACACATCAGAGCTGATGGTGGCAAACTTCAGTGGTGCTGCCTGCAGCAGCTTGAGCAAGCAAGAGGGCACCAAACTGATGGGGCACGTTGAAAGGGAGGACAAAGCCTTAAGGGTTGCATTCTGGCTGCTGTGGTGTATTCCAGGCAGAGACCTTCTGGGTACTTGGCTTGTGGGGCTGCTCTGGAAGCCATTGTCAGGGCTGGGCACCTTTGAAGTTTGCCCTGCACGTCAGCAAGGCACTGTCAGGACACCCTGAAGGGAAGAGCCAGCCTGTGTCAGGGAGGCTTTTGGCCCTGAGGGAGCCGGAAGCATTGTCTACCAGGACAATGTAGAGACAGTCTGTGGCCCTCTCAGATGTCCATGTTTCACTTGTCCAGCCCTCCTGGCTGGAGATGTACAACTCCTCTGAAACAAAGCCAACGAAGGGAGAGCCCTACAGGACTGGTTTTTCAATCTCATTGTCTTTTCCACCAATGTTGTTCTTTCTGGAAGCCTGGGCAGTGATTCAGAGTGCTTGGGATGGCAGCATTGCCATGGCCATGGGAATGCAAACGATGAGAAGCTCTGCATGGTGTTGCACTGTTTGGTACTGGCCTCCTCAGAGGCCAATGAAAACCAGGTATCATGGAGAATGCAAGCCCGTCCCTGAGACTGAGATAGCCCCCAGGTCAGGCCTGGCAGCAGCAGTTTCAGGTTATATGAGCTGGCAAAGGGTTAATCCTTTTTCCCTACTATCCAGTGACACAAAACCATACCCACCTTTTCAGACAACCTCTTCCAAATGTGCCCCAAGAACCATTACTGTTTAATGCCTGGTTGGGAACTTCAAGGCTACCTCATTCACAGGAAAGTTTGCTGCTTTGAGCTCCTGGAAGCAAAAGCAAGGGGTTTAATCTCACCCCTTTGTCTGTGGATATTTTGTTAGCTGGAATTCCTGCTGGGATCTTTCCCCCGCCATCCAGATCCAACATTTGTCCACATGGACTCTGTCCCAGCCCTAAATCCCCACACACCTCTTCCTTCCATCACAGACCCCAGGAGGGGGATGCTGGCTGGTGTAGGCACAGACAGCTTGCACAGGGATGGAGCATTAACAGTTGGTTCTGATTCCTCTGGCCACTACACTCTCCCATTGCTAAGCTGGGAAGTATCCTGCTGGGAAGCAGAAATATTCTGGGAAGTATTCTAGGAACAAAAACCCCAGACTTCAATGAACACAAAAGTGAGAAACTCCGGTCAGATATGGACCTTCAGATAGGACCTGTCAGACACAGACACCTTCAGCAGTCAGTATCAGGAGAGGGAGGCATGGAGCAAAGCCATAGGAGCCCTAGGCACAGCATAGGAAGAGGTGTTTGGGAAGCAGACCTCATGGGGTCTGTGTTCCAGATCACAAGTAACGGATGCTAAACCCTCCCCTCCAGTGTCCAGGCAACCAAGCCTCACCTCTTAATGCCTCCCACATGCTAAAAAGGAAGGCAGAAATTACAGCTGTCTCACCATGTGCACACCATAGGGTGAAATGAGGTTCACCTTCCAGACTCAAAATGACAGCTCTGCTCCAGTGAAAATCTCTTAAAGGAGACAACCAAAAATAGACCCTCCCCGAGGTCAGAGCTCAGTCAGAAACAGGGTACAAAAGGTACTGAGCTGGATGAGATTCATCCTCTTGTTATCTAACATCAAAACACAGGCTGGTTTAGAAACAGCATCCTGCATTGCAAAACACACTAAAGGAAGTCTCACTTGCCTCTGGTGGGCTACAGAAAGGTTTTGGCTCGCTATACAAAAAGCCTGTAAACAGAACCTGAGGACATGTCAGCAAACACACCACCACCAAGAAGGAGATGCCAATGTCAAGTTCTGATTCTGAAATCATTTATATTAGCCCAGATCTGTTATAAGAGCCACCAACCTGGCCACAAGATCCTGGAAACTTTCTAGACAGAGAAAACTTCAGTATAAAAACCCCTATAATATAGCACACAAAACTGGAAAATAAATGCTGCACTTTCATGTCTTCACTTGGGTGTTTAGGTTAAACTAGAACAAGCCCTGAATGCAGGGAGATGAAAGGAACCTAAACCAGTTTTGGTCAGACCAGTCCTCTGGAAGGCTCCAGTCTAACTCTTTACACAAAGCAGGACTACCCCCAAAGCAAGATCAGGTTGCTCAGCACCTTGTCCTGTTAAGTTCTGAAGCTCATCAAGGATGAGGATCCCATCAGCTCCCTGGTACCTGTCCCAAGGCTGCACCATTCAAATGGGGTGAAATTCCACAGCAGAATTTCCCTTGCTGCAGTTTGGGTCCACAAGCTCCTGCCTTTCCAATGTGCACACCTGACACAGCTACACATTAGGTAGCTGCAAACAGCAAGATCTCCCCTTCATCTTCTCTCATCCAAGCTGAAACCCACCTCTATCACCCCCTCCTCATGTGTCCTGTGCTTTAGCCCCCAACCACCTCATCTGGACTCTCCAATATCTTTCTTATGCTGGGGACCTCAAAATGGAGACATGACTATGACTTCCTAAGTCCCAACTAGAGATGGATAAACACTTCCCTCCACATGCTAGCTGTGCTTTCACTAATGCAGCCCAGTCTGTGGTTGACCTTCATGGCAGCAACATCTTCACAAGTATGGATGGGAAACAGTACTGGAAACCTTGCAAAAGTCAGGGGACACAGCACCCACTGATCCTCTCCATCCACAGAGCCTCTCATCTCACTGTGGAAGGTAACTGGTAAGATTTACCTTTAGGAAAACCACACTGATTGTTCCCTTCTTGTCCTTTGTGTACTTTCACATCCTTGGACATGGTCTTGAGGAGGATCTGCTCCAAAACTTCCCCAGGGACTGAGATGAGACTGGCAAGCCTGGCATAGAATCATAGAATAGTTAGGGTTGGAAAGGACCTTAAGATCACCCAGTTCCACCCCCCCTGCCATGGGCAGGGACACCTCACACTAAACCATGTCAAAGACATGTAGACCATGTAAACCATTTTCAAAGACAATGTAGAATGGCCTTGAAATGACATCAACCCAGCTCCCTCAGTGCCCTCAGGTGCATCCTGTCTGATCTCAGGGTCGTGTAGAGCCAGTTCCCTTACACAAAAAGGAATTTTACCTTCTTCTGATGTACCTCTCTCAACCGAACCCTGCCACCAGGCATGGAGATGGGAGATGCCACAAGCCTGGGGCCTTTTCTATGTCCTTTGTCACCAGGACACCCAACCCGTTCACAGTGGGCTGTTTCCCAACTTCACCTCTGTGATGTTTCTATGCTCCTTCTGGGCAGCCCAGCCCTGCTTTCACTTTCTGTGCACTGAAGGTTTTCATTTGAGCTTAGTCATGAGTTCATCCACGCTGGCCTCCTGCCATTGCTCGCTTGACTTCCTGCAGATCAGGCTGGGCTTTTCTTCTGCTTGGAGAGGTCATCCTTGAAGATCCAGCAGCTTTCCTGGGCAGCTTTCCCCATGAAGACAGCCTCCATTGCAATCTCACTGAACTCCTCAATATGCCCATGTCCTGGTGTCAGAACAGTTACTCTGCTGCTCGCACTCCTCACTTCTCTCAAACCCATCAAGCCATGATTCCAGCAGCCAAAGCTGCCATCAACCATCTCCAAGCAGTTCTTCTTTATACATAACCCACAGATCAATCACCTCCCCTGCCTGGCCTGCCCAGCACTTCCATCAAAAATGAAATGATCATTAGACCTTACAGTGAGGCTCTTTCTGCTTTTTTCACCTCATCTTCTGACCTGTGAAGCCCTGTCTGAAGCCTCACAGAGTCACGGCACCACTGCATCGACCTCACTGGGGGTCCTCACCGGACTGGATAACCAGTATTAACCAGAAGAATGAAACTAAGCTGCAGGGGAAGGGGAGCAAAAAGCTTCCCACAACTGCAGGATCTAATTTTGTCCTGTGTATCCTCCCATCTGGGGACAGAGACCTCCTGAGCAGCATGAACCAGAGCCCTCCAAGAAGCACTGGGCAAGCTGGGGATGTTCCATGCACTACTCCCACTCTGGGCCTCTTGTTTGAGCCTTTTAGGTACACCATCATGTCCATTACTAGTCCCATGTAGTCTTTTAGACTCCTGAGTCTGGCACTACCCCAGGAAGGGGCATGAAAGAGAAAGAGTCCAGGTTACACACGTGTCATCGTATGCCAGGGAAGAGGTAACTTGTGAAAGTTGCCTGTGAAACTGAAGGGCTTGATTTGGGTGAAACCCCACTCTATAAAGACAAAGGCAAGAGACAGGCAGAGACACAAAGACACATTGGGTCCCACAGTCACCTCCTCACAAGCCATCAAAGGCATGCTCTCCCTTCCGTGCCCAACCACCAGACCCAGAATTGTCTCTGAAAATTGACTCAGAGGTGTGGATGCGGGTACATATTCCCTAAGGTACAATTGCACGTCCATTGGGAGCAGAGTCAGGTAACGTGGGTTATGAAACAGAAACAGGAGTTAAATGTGTGGCAAAAGGTGAAAAGAGACTGTTTCCAGTGGCAGCAACCCCAGGGGATATTATGGCAGCCAGCAGGTCAGCAACAAGAGCATCACACTAAGCCCTGGGCACTGGAGCCATTTCCAGATCCTGTGCCCTTGTGTGCTGTCAAACTAAGTGTTCCAGGCCAGGTTGGATGGGGCTTGGAGCAAGCTGCTCTAGTGGAAGGTGTCCCTGCCCATGGCAGGG
>JANHGB010041120.1:0-42425 GCA_026283785.1 Coracopsis vasa | reverse complement strand
AAGTTTTATATATATATTTATATGGGTTTATATATATATAGGTATATATATCCATAAATATATATATGGCAGAATATTGTAATGCTCTGCTCATTTGCAACAGTCTACCTCTGTTTTACTGACTGCTTTTCTTTTCATCAGGAAAAACAGAGTCATTTGAAAGTGCTCCGCCTCACCTCATTGTCTGATATTTTTTCTGCACAGAGGCACAGTTCTCTGACCTTACCAGACTGGGAGAGGCTTTTCCCTAGATCTTCTTAATGGTAATACATTGCATTTATACAGCATCCTCTAGCCCAGCAGCCCGCTGGAAGTGTCAAGAAACACTGGGTTGCAAAAGAAAATAATGGGCTTTCTTTAAATATAGCCGTTTGCTTCAAAACCAGCAGCCCCACGATGGGGAAACAGGCCCAGCCTTGCCATGCCTGTCTGCAAGAGGGGCTTATCCCCCCTGATCCAGCCCAAACCTCCCCGCAGCTGAGCCGAGGTAGCACCTTTCCCAGCCCATGTGGGCTTTGTCCTGAGAGCCTGCTATGGCTTTTGTTCAGCTCCCTGGTCCTTTTTAGGCACAAGGAGGCCCTGCAAAGCTGTCAGCCCTGCGGTGATATGAAACATCCCTTTCAATAGCAAAGATGAGCTTTATAGCGCAAGGTGTCGATTGTGGTGCGCAATGACCTTAGGCCAAGCGCACCCCCTTATCCACCCCAGTGGGTGTTTCATAGGACAAGAGTAACCCCAAGCTGCTCATTGAGATTCGGAACACATGGACTTGGGGGCAATATTTAGAGGGTGTCAGGCAGGGTCGTGTGACTGTACTTCGCGGGCTGCAAGGGAGCAGGCTTGAATTCCACCAGCTCAGCCTGATTTCAAACTGTCCAAACCTCGCTTCATGACAGAGCATCTTATGAGAAGATTAAACCCCATAATGCCAGGCAGGAAGATTCTTTATCTAGATCTCTGTTTGCAAAAAGTATGATCCTGGAGACTGGAATGCAAAGAAGAGTTCCCCCAAGGCCTGAATTATTGTCACCAGGACAGAGGAGGGAGAGGCAGGGGTGGTAAAAGGGACATTGATAATGCGCTACAGCAAGTATTTAGAGCAAGCTTCTACATTTAAAATTCAAATACAGATCTTGAGTGCCTTGGAAAAGTGGCTCTGCTGTGCAAATAGTGCTTGGAAGGTCCTGGGTTTTTTGGAGAGTATGTGTGTGAATTGGCACATAGGGTTTCTGCACCTGAACAAATAGGGAGGGGGAGGAAAGGGGGGAAGAAGCTGGGAAAAAAATGGAAGTGTCCTCTCTTCCAAGAGTGTCTGCATTTATTACATGAATCAGAATGACAATGCTGATCCTTTATTGGATTTTAATTAGAGAACCCAAACAAGCACTGCTCAAAGAAGCAGATTTTCACACCTCTGCCAGTTCACTGGCATGTTTGTAGAGCTGCTACACTACTAGATCTATTCATCAAGTCCCTGAATATGCAAACAAAGCTCTAGCCAGACCTTTACCGCCGGCTTGTAGGAAGGTGTAGTTTGCTGGCGGAGGGCTCCACATAAAGCGCATAGCTTGTTTGTTGCCATGTCCTCCCTGAAGAGGCCTTAGAGATCTCGCTGCTTCATTTCTGAGGGAGAAGTGATAAAGTCGTTAGCAAATCAATAACGGTCTAATTTTCACCCTTCCTGTCCTTCCTGAGAAAGTCATTAGGAGACCTTCCAAGGATTTATTTAAATCATAAGAGCTTCAGTACCAACCACAGAGGCAAAATATAAAATCTAACCACCTTCAGGAGATAAATCACCAGGACTCTAAACTGGCTTAGCGAGTAACTGGGAGAAACCAGGAGAAAGCAAGGGAGGGGTAAGGAATGTCAACAGCTGTAGCAAAGATGCTTCCTACTGTGACATACTGTGTGATACTACCCGATATGCAGAAAATCAGAGCTTTTAGGAACACTGCAGAGTTCCTTGGTAAAGTCAGAGACCAGCCTGGAACAGGGCAGAGGTACTCTCCCACTGCCCCTCATGTGGCTCAGCTTCCAGAAAGGGATTTGCAAGAAAGACTTAAAGTCTCATCGCTGTTTCTGCTTTCTGTGATTGCGATTGTCCCTCTCTGTACCACTGGAAAGCAGCAGTAGCTGGCGACAGCAGTAGCTGGTGACAGCATTTAGTATCTAAACTGAGTAGCCTTAAGAGCTGGAGGAGGTGAAGGAGGGCTGTTCATGGGTCTGAACAGGCGTGGGGCTCGCCAGGGACACCTTGGGGCAGGGAATAACATCCTTCTTCCAGTGGGGTGGGAAAGGCAAGAAAGATGCTATCTAGGGCGATGCTTTCTTCTAAGGCAATGGGCAAATTCATGTGCTCCTTGTGGCAAAGCCTCCTCCTGTTCTCTGCTGTTTGCTGCCCAAGATGGGGTCCTTCAGTAAGAGCTGAGTGTGGACCCCAAGCATTGTGAGCATGGACAGTAACCTAGAGGAGAAAACTTATGCCAGGAAAACCACCCTGCTTTAAAAGCCTGTGAGTTATCTGTCATCAGATGTTGGTGCAGGGCAAACAGTAGCCAAGTGGGAAGCTCTTCCAGAAAAGATTTATTCTGGAACAGCTTTCTCAGCAGGAATATTTCCTTAATGAGACAAGCCACCCTTGTAAATCCTAACCCAGAGGGAGATGCATCGGCTCAAATCTGTCAGGAAGGGAACTCTCACTTGACCCGCTGAGTGCAAATAGGGCATGTTTGTAGATGCGGATGAAGGAATTTTGGAGAGGAGCAAGGCTGCGTCCTGCACCTGTGTCTCTCAGGCGGGATGGGGTGTCCAGGGAAGTGGGGTGTTCCCTCATGCCCCAAGCCCTGACCTGGTGGGTGCCCCCTCTAACCCTGCTGTGCCTCTTTCCTTGCACAGAAAACTCGGTGGCGGCCAAATCTGGGGGCTGCTTCCCTGGCTCGGCCACAGTGCACCTGGAGCAAGGCGGCACCAAGCTGGTGAAGGACCTGAGCCCTGGGGACCGCGTGCTGGTTGCTGATGCAGAGGGACGGCTGCTGTACAGCGACTTCCTCACCTTCCTCGACCGGGAGGACAGCTCTCACAAGCTCTTCTATGTCATCGAGACACGGCAGCCCCGGGCCCGGCTGCTGCTGACGGCTGCCCACCTCCTCTTCGTGGCCCCCCAGCACAACCAGTCGCAGGCAGGGACCCTCAGCAGCCAGGCGCTCTTCGCCAGCCGTGTACGGCCGGGCCAACGGGTCTATGTGTTGGGAGAGGGCGGGCAGCACCTCCTGCCAGCGGCCGTGCACAGCGTCTCACTGCGGGAGGAAGCTTCGGGGGCATATGCCCCGCTCACCGCCCAGGGCACCATCCTCATCAACCGGGTGCTGGCCTCCTGCTATGCTGTCATCGAGGAGCACAGCTGGGCACACTGGGCCTTCGCTCCCTTCCGCCTGCTCCAGGGGATGCTGGCCACCCTCTGCCCTTCCAGCGGGGGGACCCCCATGGTTGCCCCCAGCTCCCCTGGCATCCACTGGTACTCTCGCCTCCTCTACCGCATCGGCAGCTGGGTGCTGGATAGTGACTCTCTGCACCCACTGGGCATGGTGGCGCCATCCAGCTGAGAGCATCCTGTGCTGCCCTGGCCGCCAGTCAGCCTCCAAGGGAGAGACAGAGACACACAGGGAGAGAGAGAGAGAAAGAAAAAGGAGGAAAAAAGGAAAAAAAAAAAAAGAAAAAAAGAAAAGGAAAACCTAAAAAAAAGAAAAAAGGAAAAAAATTGCATATTTTTAAAAGAGCACGGATTAAGACTTAAAAATAATAATAATAAAATAATAATAATTAAGTAGGACAGTCCAAAGTAGACTTTAAGGGAAACAAAGACCCCAGGAAGTTCTGTTCTGTTTAGTTTATAAATATATATATATTTTTATTTGTTCTTTTGTTTTGTTGTTTTGTTTGTTTTTTGTTGTTGGTTTTGTTTATTTTTTTTCCTCCTCTCCTGGATATTTATTTCTCTGGTGTTTTGAATAGATGTTTTAAATGATATGAACCGGACCTTCAAGAGCCTTAAATAGTTTCTTTGATAATTTATTATCATGTGAACTGTACTCATAGGGGAAAAAATTATTTTGTGAGGCCAAGCAAAACTGCGCAGAGTCTATTTTTCTACATGTCATGTGTGTCCTGACTTTCAGAAAGCCAAGTTCTGTACGTTCCCATCTCTCCATTCCATTGCTCCTTCATTTCTGCAAGCCTAAAAAACAAGCAAGCAAAGAAACAAACACACCGAAAAAGACAAACTTCATGGGGGTCCGTAAATTATATTTTTATACACAGAATTGTAAATTAGATTTTTTTGAGAGATCAATACTTAACTGAATCACATTTCATTTTTTGAAATAGTGTAAAATATTGAGAATATATTATTTTAATTTAAATAGTTTCAAATGTAACGTCATTTCCTGTATTGTTTTCCATGTTTTGCTTTGTAAAAAAACCACCATTTGGCCACGTTCATGGGAGTCAAGACTGTTACACCACCGTTTTATTTGCAAAAACCATAAGAAACTTTGTTATTTTTAACTGCAAAAGAAAAAAAAAGTTTATTAGAAAATGATATTTTTTAAGAAGCGCACATGGCGGCAATTCTGTGACGATGGAGACGATAGTTTGTACAGAGGGGAGAAAAGGATGTTTTGCATTAATAAATTGAGAAATAACTGCTGTAAATTTACTAAAATGTATTTTTTGAATATTTTGTAATAGTTTTAATAGTTTTATAGAAATAAAATGTGCCATGCACAGTCTGGTTAGTATATAATAACTAAGAGTTCCTGGTGCATCCCATTTTTTTTCCCCCATTTTGCTTATTGGTTTAGGAAACGTTGCCTAAAGGAGTGCCCATTATTTTATTTAGATGTGTTTCTTATAACTTTTAATTTTGGTACTTTAATTAAGGAAACGAATCCATCACATCTGCACGTAACCTGGAATCTCTTGTACTAGCAGTAGAACCTCACTCATTTGCACGAGCAACTGGGAGACG
The DNA here is from genome assembly GCA_026283785.1 of Coracopsis vasa. Lineage (NCBI taxonomy): Eukaryota > Metazoa > Chordata > Aves > Psittaciformes > Psittacidae > Coracopsis > Coracopsis vasa. The sequence goes on along the minus strand of JANHGB010041120.1, from coordinate 37,396 downwards.
TGGTTTCCCTTCACTGAAGCCCCGGCTTCCTGTCCATACTTAAGCGATGTTTCCCTCTTCCAGCTCCAGCCTCAGCTACATGTCCACCTCCTGATCTGGTCCGGAGACCACAGACGGCTCTGAAAAGTGATTTACGAGGGTGTTCTATCATGTTTGCCCTTTGAAGCACGTTAATCTGAAGGCAGGCTGCTGCCTTCAACTTAAGGCAGCACCAGGATATTAATCAGCTTTAATTTGAGCACCCAGGAAATGGAAATCTCGGGGAGAGACACTGCCTCTGATGAATTAACAAGGATTCATGTAGCTGATGCTGGAAGAAGGAGAAGGCCACTTGATTTTACTGGCCATCTTGCCTGAGTAACGTTGCCAGGCTTGGGGCCACCGAGAAAAGAACAAACACCTTTTGCAAAACAAGAAAGAAAAGGGATAAAAATTGGTTCATTTCTCATGAGAGATGTTCCTTAGCTGTGACACATCAGAGTCCATCCCAAGCCATCGATGGGTGAAGTATTGGAGATGTGTTCTAGGATCCAAGTAGTGGGGCCAATGATGCATCCCCTGGCTGGTCCCAGCCCCAAGCCACACCAAGGGGCTTGTTCTCAATGGGTGCCAATGAGTGAGGTTCTGCTGCCCCGTGTGCTCCTTCCCTGAGGGTTTCCAGGATCCCCTTAACAATTTTGCAAAACATTGTGTGTGCGTGTGTGTGTGCGTCTGCGACAGGACCGTGCCGGAAGGGAGCTTTCCTGGAATGTCTTCTCACCTTTTCTTCAGTTTCCATTACTTGCTGGTGTAGGATGTTCATCCATCGGGCAGCATTTTGCTCCAGAGATGCAGCTGTGTCCTCCACCAGGATGGAGGGCAGCTCCGTTGGTCTCCTGGGATGTCCCTGCCTGGGGCCTCCTCCAGAGAGCGCAGAGCATGCTCTTCCACGCTGAAAGCCTGGGAGCTTCCGGAGCAGTGCCTGGAGCTGGTGGCAGAGCCCCAGGCATGAGCATCCCCTGTGTCAAGCCCTAACAGATGGATGTGGTCTCTGCTTCCCAGCATCTTCTAGTCCAGAGCCACTTCCACCCTCTGAAGCTCGGACATGGCTGGGGTGATGAGACTTCGGTGCAACCCCACCATCATGCAGCCGGGATAGTAACGAAGCCACCCTAATGCCCGCATGGTGTAGGTCATCATGGGGGACTGTGTACTGCATGGTGGGTGCTGGGGACCTGCTGCCCACCCCGGCTCAGACTCTGACACCTCTGTGTCTCTGGGGTCTGCCTGTGTAACGAGGGATGCAAACATGGCTGGTTTGGGGCATGTAAAATTGTGATTGTGGAACAAAAGAGTCTCTGCTGTAAGAGTACGGTCTTCATATGGCAGTGTCTGAGCATCTGAGCTCTTTTACCCCTATCTCTGAATGGTGGCTGGCATTTTGTAAAGCCTTTACACTCAAAAACGAGCGTGCTGGAGCCTACTTTCTCCAGAGGTCTGGTGGTGGAGGTGTTCAGGGATATCAGTGATCAAACTTCAAGTCCTTGGCTTGGAGTCTTTGATCTGAATCGTAACTGAGATGAAAAAGACCATTAGACCAGAGACCACACTTGTCTCAGGGTAGAGTACATGCCTTGGTAGGAAACTGTGTCAGACATTGCTGTATTTAATCTTCACTGAATAGCCAAGATGAGCTCAGAGCTTTGTGGTGTGAGAGAAGCTAAGATACTGTTTAATACTAGGATCAATCTGTTTTCCCGAGCAAAGAAATGCTGTGCCGCGTTCTCCATCACACCTATTTCAAGTGACTGTATGCCTCCCTCTCACCATATATTTATTACATCTCTTCCCTCAGCGCCTCACATCCGAATCACCCCTCCGTGGTATGCATTAGAAGTGCTTCGTTAGATGGACCAATCCAACTTATAGCTACAGCTCTCATATGAAGGATGTACTGTCATGACATTGTGCAAAACGTCTAGGAGATGTCACTGTCCATTTTCAGGGTCCAAGTATGGCAATAGTTTGTATAAAATGTACACATAGTGGTGGCTACAGAATAGTTTATGACTAAATACATATCTATTACTGTTAAAATAATGTATAAGAATGTACTTGAAGCTATTATCCTTGTGCTCTGTTGTCTGAATAATTAAAGAAATTACAGAGACTTCCTGAAATGTCTGTTATGTGACAGCATTCCTATCACATCTGCGTTTTTAACCCCGCTAACATTGAAATGGGGTGTGGTCCTGTGGGATTTGGCATGGGACCCTTCAAGTATGGCAGGAATTGTGCCCATGCCACTTCACGTGATGGTGACAACCTCCCTTTTCTCCCACCTAGAGCCATGTAGACAGTCTATCATTTACCTGTGAAATACTGGGTAGCTCTGCAAAGCCAACTCATTTGGCAGGGTTCTGTGGGGAGACAGAGCTGCCTTGAAGGTCAGCCCATCAGCAGATGCCTGTCCTCCCCAGCCTCCTCCATGCAAATCAACACTAGAAGTGACCCTAATGAGACTGGGTCTCATTTGTGTTTATCTGACTGGTCTTTCACAAAACGGCTTAGTGCTCAGATGCCAGGTGAACCAACTGAAGGGAAGCTTGGGTGAGCCAGTAAAAGAGGATCACATCCACAGTGCAGTTAAAGCCCAGGTCTTTCACAGCCAGGTAGCCATGCCACGCCACAGCCTCAGGTACAAAAGTTTGCTTAGCTATACCCCTTCATATGTGTATAGGCACATATATGCATACATATATATAATATTATCCCTGTATCCTCAGCATATCCTCCCAGGCTATAAATAACTTTACATTGGCCATCCTGGGCATTTTACATCACGCCGAGGTTAAGCAGGCAATGTAAATCAGCTCAGTTGGGTGATAACTTGGCAGCAGTTTTGCAGCTCCAGTACGACACCTAATTCAATTACAGGGGGAAGGAAATCAGAAAGAGCATTTTATTTTACTCATTACTCCAAACCTGAAGGGACCACTAGATTTCCTATGCTTTTTGAATTCTCTCTTAGGCAGTTTCTGCCTTGAAAGTAGTGCAAGCTTTACCCCAGAAAAGGTCAATTTTCCGTGTACAGAGCATTTCAGAGCTTTCAATGAAGCAGTGCTAATGTGATCCTTGGCCTACACAGGATGAAAGGGAAAAAATGATCTTTGAAAGGTGCATCTTTACAAACAATGGGGTTGTTTCAGATTTTCATGAGAGCAGGATGAGGCCTGCAGGCACTGTTTATGCTGAGATTGTTAAATATAATTTTTAATACTTTGCATTTGGAGTGTTCAAATAATTTTGGTTTTCAAGCCTGAAAAGAAGTGAGCAAATCCAGGAAATATGAATTTAATAATCCTGTCCTGGTTCCAGTAAAATTAGGAGCAGCATCCAGAGCATATCTGGGTGCACAGGGAGTTGAGCTGTTGCCTTAAAGCCCAGTGCAGGATCCTATGTAGCTTATTTCAATTCCAGTTTAAGTGAAAGCAAATATTGCTGCACATCAGGAGTGAAACCACAAGGTCAGGAAATGTGTTTGGGGTAAAAACATTTGTTTTGTTGTCCTGTGACCTAAATGTGAAATAAATGTTAGATTTGCTCAGTTTGGTGTAAACAAATGTCCGTTTGTATTACCGAGGAGGGGAGGTGACAAGGGATGATGTGTGTGACATGACTGCGGAGGGTCTCTTGGCCACCAAACTTGCATCTGGCTGCTGCCCAAGGGCAAGTGGACTCGGACATGGGATGTGGTGGGAGCACCGTGTGCTTTGTGCAGCTCTGCCCAGCTCACTCAGCTCCAGGGCCAGATGGGGACCCCTTAATCACCCCATGCTTATCAGGACCAGCTCTCTGGGACACCATGATGTCTCCCTTGAAAAGGGGATGCGCTCACAGGAAAAATATACTTGGGAATGCTGTATCATTCCAAGTCTTGAGTCTTTTGATGACATTCGCTGCAAAGGAATGGATTATAAATCTGTATGCAATTAAGCAACATCCTTTTGATGCGACACACAGGCGCTATGTCACAGACCTGTCATAGGGTTTTGCTGGGTGGAGGAAGCTTATTTCACAAGGAGGGTACAGTTTTGGTTTGGTTAGCTTGAGGCACTAAAATGTTTCATTGCTTTTATCAAACAGAAGGGGCCCCTGGTTGTGCCGGGTCCACCCCTGGCCCATACAGGGCCAGTTGAGAACAGGCTGCTGCAAGCCGCCTTCTGTCAGGTCCTATGTGTCTCCAAGGATGAAAAGCCACCCTCCCTCTGGGTAACTGGTATTGTTAAACACGCTAACATTTTGCCTAAATATTGCAGAATCATGCTCCATCTACCATATCCTTTTCATATTCTTTCCTGGAGGGAAAACAGACCCAAGAGTTAAAGCAAGATTAGCCTTAAGAAATCCCAGGTTCAAAATCTGGGACATTCAGGGTTCTGCCGAGCTCTGCTTCTGCTCCTGCAGCCTGCACCGAGCATAGACAGCTGAAACATTACTTGCCCATCCAGCCTTTTCTCTGTAAGTCATCCCTGTCCTGTTTTCTACAGCAGTAAGCACTGGTTTTAATTATTGGACTGTGATGAATGCAAATAAGTATTAGTCTAAGGATTGCTCATGAACAATTCCTTTGGAATAGTCACCGTTTTGGTGTAAGCTTTGTTGGCTTTGCCAAATGGTGCCCTTTCTACTTGCAGAGTTTTCCAGAAACAGAAGCGTAATAAGCGTACAGTATCAAACAAGTCTGTTCTGGCACAGTATTTTGTATGAATAACCATTTTGTGCTAACACAGTGGAAGCTACATTCTGATGTTCACAGGCATCAGAATGTCCAATTGCCATTCAAAGATTCGCAAATCATGAATCATGTGATCCCACAAATAACAACAAACCAACCTGGTTGCTTTCATTGAGGAAAATGATTGTGAATCACTGTGTACTGTGGGCTCAATCCCAACAACCACCAGCATCAAAGGGAGTCTTTCCACAACTTCAAACAGGCGGGGAGCTGAGCTGTGTTTGCTCAGCTTTACTCAGTGTATCCCTCACCTGCATATGGCATGATCAAATAATAGAATTTATCAGGCAAGCAGGAATTTCCTAGAGCAGCCAAGAGTGGGCAAATGTCATCTCCTGACTGCATATGTGCAGCTCCCACTGATGTCAGTAGGGTTATGTATGGGCAAAATGAGGTCAGGCTGTGTTGTCCTACTTTATGTGCCCTGTGGTATTACACTCAATTAAGTTTTGTCTCCCAGGACGCAGCCTCCCTCCCACTTAAGTCACCAGGAACTTTGTCACTACACAATAGTGCAGGAGAAGGCATGAAATACTCGTCTTTGATCTAGAGCACAATGATGTTTAACTCACATATTTAGGAGCATGCAGCTGCACTTTGAAAAGCAGGGGTTAAAAACAGCAGAAAAACAAAAAGATCCATGAAATCCCAATGTAGGACATCTTCAGGAGAAGGTAACAGCTTTGCAAGCCCCTGCACAGCCTTGCAGAGCATGGTGGTCTGAGCAAAGCCTTCCTCCCAAGGCAGCAGGACATCTTCCCTACCCTCTGCCAACAGCTTCCCACAGTCCCTTGCAGAAAGGCCCTAAATATTATGGGTAACAGATTTTAGGCAGCTCAGGAGAGGCAGCCACATCTTCGGTGTGGGTGACCACACGCTACACTACCTTGAAAGTATTAACCACTAGTTATGAAGTGAAACTATAAATAGCTGTCGGAATGCCAACTGAAGGAGAAAGCAGTAAAAGAAATCCCTCATTACAGAGAAACAAGTTGGTAGAATGATGCTGTGCTTTGAGTGAACTGGGTTTGGTTCTTGCCCCTTTGATGGGGTTTCTTCTGACTTTGAGTATATAGCTTGTTGTCTCTCTGCCTTCATCAGAGATGTGCAGAAAAACATCTCTAAGGGTATTTTTCTCTGGTCTATGTGGTCTACATGATGAGAAACACAGTGATTCAGATATCATCTACTGCCTGTGTGTCAATCTGGGGAATCTCCTCTGTGCATACATGGTAAAACCCAAGGACTCTCCAGAACCTTTACACAACAGCCTATTTGAAAGCCCTCCTCCTTATATATATTTTGGTTAACAAATTGCATTTAATTTTTAAATCTCACAACTGCCAGCATTAGGCATCTTTATATATAAAATAAGTGTGTTTCCTACACATTTTTTAAGGCCATTCTAAAGACCTTTGGAAAAGAAAATAGTTGGCTTTTTACACAATATTAAACTTTGCACCACACACATCAGACACAAGGAGGACACGTAAGGCAATAGCCAGCTCAAGGCTAAGACATGATTTTGGCTTCTGATTGTGTCTTCATGTGTCTCTTAGTGCAGTCTATAGGGCCCCGAGGGCAGTTTGGTTCCCCCTGAAGTAGGTACCCACTGTCAGGATGGAGGGGTCTTGGTGAACAAGATCTCTGTGGACTAATGAGGGAGCTGAGACACCAAGAGCTCACATAGACATCTGCAATTATGTCTCTGAATGTAGGTGTCCTAACAGAGAGTTGAATCCTGTCCAAAATGTCACTTCAACCTCCGATTTCTTCGGAGTGTCCCCATGGAATGCTAGGTTACATTTGGGTTTTCCTTGACTCACACAGTGATCCTGGTGTAGGCTGCATATAGAATTGACTTAGCTCTGCAGAGTGACGATGCTCTGGGTATTGACATATTCACTCCCTCTCTGTGTCTGCACTGGGGTAAGCCCAGTGTAGTCCAAAGCCAGAGCTTTCTCTGGGGCTGGTTCTCTGCTGTGGGATGAGCGCAAGACTTCAGAGCAGCCACAGACCTCAGCACCTCTCTTTCCAAGTGTAAGGCACGCTTGTTCAGCCTTGTCTGCATTGGTATAAACACTGTGCACGTACAGTGTAGTTAATTAAAACTATTCCCACTCAATTTTCCCCTTGGGGAAGGAAGGGAGAAGAGATAGATGCTCATGGGAGAGGTGCTCATCACATTGCTTAATGTGATCTGGAGGGAGACACACAGTGCTCTGGGGATAAAACCTGCAAGGCTGAGGGAACATCATGGAGCGCATGGAGAGCTGTCCCTGGAGAGAAATTTCCCTTAATCCGTGTGCTGTGTTTGCAGGAGGGAAAACAAGGGACCAAGACCATCCCTCTCCAAGGCAAAGAGGCATGGATGGAGGCTTGCCCTGACACCCACCTAGCATAGACTTCTTGCTTGGGACCTTTTGGAATCTTGAGAACCTCCTGCCTCCTAAAGCCCAGTTTTTGGGCAGCTCATAGAAAGGACTGGAGAAGTCACAAGCAGCTGGGTGTGGGCATGACGCAGCTGGGTCTGTGCACTGGCGCTCAGTGTCGGTGACTCAGCCCTGATGCCAGGAGCTGTCCTTGGCGTCAGACACAGAACAGCCTCCAGCTCTCCCACCTGCTGCTCCTGAATTACTCATAGAGACACCAAGGAGTAATTCGGGCCTTTATTTTGTGGTGTGTGGATGTGAAAGGGCTCGTTCACAGACAGTGAATGCCCTTATCCATGCAGCCAACACTGTGATAGGCAGGGCTGTTTTCCACCTCTAGGAAAGACTTGGTTTCCAAGCACAAGGGCAGATGTCCTCTGTGTCAAACACAGGACACGGGACAAGCCCTTCTAAAGCATTTTAATTTCAAATCAGCTCAGGTGTCTTGCTTTTGTCAGGCTTGAGCAGCTTGGCACTGTGCTGGTGATGCCACTATGGGAGGGATGCAGCTGATACCCACCAGTGCATGGCTTCATGCTGCTCCACCAGGTCCACTGGTGCCTTTCAGAAGGTGTTGAACAATAATGGGTGCAGCAGGAAAGGTGAAGCTTTGTGGGACTTCACCAGTGGTCCCTGGCAGACACTGTACCAGTCTGCAGCAAAAGCTGATGTATGCGCAGTAAGAAGGACCTAAGCACCACCAGGGGATTTCCATCTCCTTGGAAGTGATCCTGGAGGTGCAAGGGGATTTTGCTTTACCCAAACCAGGAATAAACCAACTGCACTTCACGATGGCCAGGCTGCTGCTGGTGATTAGGGTAGGGGGATTGTCTCTGTGCAGCCCATGTCTAATCAAGGACTGAGCAGTTGGTGGCTGGGCAGCAGCGATGCTATTTTGGAGGGAGCTGTGGCACGGGTTCCTCATCTGGGACTCTGTAGCTTCTACCCCACAACAAGAGGAGCCATCAGGACAGGGCCCAAGTGAGCCCAGATGTCCAAAATGCAAAAAAAAGTTGGATTTAATGCTATAGGCTCCCAAGGAGGCAAATTGTCTTTTACAAATATAAAAGAAGTAAAGTTTGGGCTTCCCATGGAGTTGCTCTTTGCAGCAAGAAAACATTTTGCCTGATCACAAGGTGTTCAGGTTTAGGGTGTTTTTTGTCTAATCAAGGAAATGTCTGCACTTTGGTTATCAACTGAAGCTGAGAATGAAATACATCTAAATACTATTTCACCTTTGGGCATAACAGAATAAGCAGCAAAATTTGAATATCTTCTTGCAGATTTGTACATCAGAGCTATTCTTTTCCTATTTATGGGGATCCTGACAGGACAGAACTATTTACTGAGAGTTAAATAATGACATATGTTATCATGACTATTGAACCCAGTGGAAGCTGTTACATATTAAAAATGAAACTCAGGGCCAAGTTTCCTCTTGATCAGCACAGGCACAGTTCTATAAACTTCTGTAAAGTTTCACTCTTTAGACCAGAATGAAATTCAGCACAAGGAGCTTCTACAAACAAGTGTTATTTACACACATGTGCAAAGAGACCTGTTCCTTACGAGATGTGTCCCTGAGAAAAGAAGCAGAAACAAACCGCCAGACCTTTCAGGATTCGTTCCTTTAGGTGGAATCAAAGTGACCTCTAGTGATTCCCCGTTAATCGTGCAGCTCGGCAGCCGCCAGCGCAGAGCGTGAGTGGTGCCGTGGTAACGCTGCTCTCTCATCTGGTATAAATGCAATCGATACCTGATTAAAGCTAAATTATAGCAATTAATGACTGTTACAGTGACCATTCCTACAATCCAAGTATGAAATATTTCCCCCACCTCTACTGTCTCTTTTCATGCAAGTCGCACACTGTTAAAAGAAGATTGTTTTTATTAAGCCCATTAAAAATGAGCAACACAATGAATTTATTAGTAACTTATCATCCATGTGTCTTCTGGCACTGCTGACGTGCTGTTCTTTGGGAATAGGCAGGATAAGAAGGGAGCTAGATTTGTGATATAACTCGTTTGTTCCTACTTTTTGGAACAGTCACAGGCTGATCATAAAATTATTACCAGTTGTGTATTGAGCATGGAGTGTTCCTGCAGGGCTAAGCCATATCCATCTCCAGGTTCAACCAGACTGGACATCAGGAAAGAGAGTTTCACCTCTACAAGGCCATTTTTCCCCTCCCAAAATATCAAGTATTAAAAAAGAAGAGCATAGAAAGAGGATTCATCAGCGGTGGGGGAAACCAAATATATGTATCAGCCAAATTATATTGGTTCACCATGAAAATCTATAGAAAAAGGGGTTAGAAATGGGATGTAATCATTCAAAGGCAATACAGTGGAAGCTCAGTCAGCAGTGAGACAGTTGTGTGCTCTGGTCTAATATTCCCCAGGGATATTTCAGGGTTGGGGAAAGCAGCAAAATTCATTGATTCCTTTGGTATAGGAGGCAGGGATGGGCACGAAGGAGATGCTGAGCTCTGCTGAGGCTTACAGTGCAGATATTAATTTTTTATTTTTAATAATTCCATAGATTGAATGTGTCAATCTCTGAACCAGAACTGGGTGAAAACCAGGACACTGTTCCTGCCAAGAGAAAATCACCCAACTGCTTCAGTTTCTATGTGTTTTGGGGAAGTTCATATCTGACCTCTGATTCTTTGCAGCTCCATAAAAGCTCCATTCTTTCCATGTCCATAAAGGACCACGAGGTTTGGCATCTGTTTGAAGAAGGATGAGAACATTGCTTCCCTCTTGCTCTCTTTCCCTATTGCCAGCTTTCCACGATGGTCATGCTGGGAGCAAATTGCTGTTTGAATCCTTTCCAGGGCTGCTTTAGCATTCCCTGTAATTTTCAAGGAGGCTCTGCCGCAGTCGCTGTAATGAAACGTGCTCCCTTGTTGTGGTCAGTTCTACTTTCATCACCCACTTGCAATAAAGCTCCTTTTTTTTTTGCCTGGATTTGTCAGCACCTTCCACTCCCACCAGTGAGTATTATTCAGGACATTCCTAAGATACGTTTCAGAACGACTTCTCATGGAAATGAGAAGTTTTGCAACGGGTGCCATTTGACTTGCTGGTTTGCCCCGACCCCCTGCCTGCCTCACCAGCCCTGTGAAGGGATTCTGGCGGACCATCCTGCCTCTCTGAGGGATTAATGGGTAAAACTGGGCTGTATTCCTCGTAACTGCTGCTCTCTATACCCAGAGTGCCCAGATCAGACCTGGATGCTGGGCTGTTATTGTCAGCCTATGGTTTCACTTGTCATTGCTCAGGAGCACCTCCTGAATTCAGCCTCCTCCACCCTGGTGCATGAAGAAACTTGAATGAGTAAAATTAAGCACATGTTTGTCCAGGGCTTAGAAATTAGCCAGAGAAGATGGATTTGTCATCAAATAATGAATCCAGCTACCAGAAAAACCCAGTCTCTCTGCCCTGCCCGGGTAAGCCTTCTTCAGAGCCATGACTAGAGCAGCCAAGTGAGAGGTCCTGTCCGTGTTTCTGTGTTAAATCAAATATGACTCGACCTGTATGTGCTTTTAAAGCTTAGAGACTGAAGGAAAACATGTTTACATGTTGTGAGAAGCATAAACCAATAAAAATAGGTAGGCAAATAAAAGCAGGGTTCTCAGTGCAGGATGATCTGGTGCTAACTGAATTATCTTTTAGACCTGGATCTCTTTGTTGGTGTTAAACAAAACCAGCTTCTTTCTGTACTTTGCTTCATTTCTTTCACAAAGAAACTTACAAATTTTATTAAGTGCCTTATTAATTTTATTTTCATTTGGGATAAATTGATATAGTTTTAATGAAAGGCAGCAGCCGCAGAAATGCATTTTGTCTTGAAATAGTCACTTTCTCGTAAAGAACCATTTCCTTATTTTTAAAGCCAGGGCTGCGATAATCTGAAATACTTGCACAGCCTTTCAGTCCCAAACCTGAAAGCTGTAAAAGCATAATTTATTTGATACATGCATGCTGTGGGTTTATTTTTCCAGCTGAGGAATGGGGATACAGAAGCTGGTTTCACTTTTGTGGTCTAATAGGTCAGTGCAGATTTACTATTTTAAACACGTGCAGCCATAAATACACAACAAAACAAATTGTTGCTGCTGCTGTGATCCAAACCCCAAATTAAAACCAAATACAAATTAGAAATCCCCTTTAGAAATCTCATCTGTCTAAAGCTGCTGAGCTATCAGCTTGATGACAGAACTTCTCAGGCAACAACAGTGCACAATAGTTGGACTTTTTAGAGTAATTTTACTAAACCTCTTTTTTGTTTGTTTTGAATTTCCTAATACTGAAGAGGCATTTTTAAGTATCCAACTCTGTGAGCCATGTGATTGCACTCAAATTTCAGGTTATGTTGGGGTTTTTCCAAGTTAGCTTCCAGCTGTCATCATTTGCAGCAGAGATGTTACAAAGCTGAACATGCAATCGTGGAGACCTGGAGGCCAAGATAAAAATCATAATAAAAAAAGGAAATTAAAATAAAATTTGAGTTTAAAATGACCTTGTATTTATGTCACGGTAATGTTTGCACAGCTTAAATTGGCGTCAGGAGACGAGTCAAAAGTAGCACAGTGGGACACCTAAACAACTCGGTGCTAGAAGCCACAGAGAAGTATAAACCAGCCAGCCCACCCAGCTCAACTGTCTTCAAAAGAGCAGGTCACCCTGGTCATGCATGGGCACTTGTCTGAAGCAGGTGAAACGTGATGGTGTTGCATATTTCATGAAAGGTTCACTGCTGTCCAAAGCAAAATTTCCCTAAGGAAAGTGTCTTTGACAACCTGTTCCTTAGGAAATGTCTCATTGGATTTATTGGGAGTGAAAGCAATGGTTGGGTGCAGAAACAGAGACTACTTAAACAGCCTTGAGAAATAAGGGGTGCTTAATACACTCCAGCAGACACTTCACAACCATATGTCTGTGGAGTTTTGGTTTTCCTGCTCTGACACCCAAGAATGCTGGAGGAGGGGGAGAGGGAGTGGAAGGGTTAACACTAGGGCTGGGGACGTCCCTTCTGCTCCCATCTCCCCAGCATCTCCTGGCACGGGTTTCCAGATGGAGCCAACCTCCCCGACTTCCCTTGTACCAGAGGGGAGGGAGTCACAGAATGGTAACAGCACAACACAAGGCTCCCTGGCTCTGGTGGGAGCTGCCAAACACAATTTGGGGCCAAATATAAACAAAAAAAACATAAAGAGTTTGGCAATAAAACCTTGTGTTAATTGAAATTACAATGTCCTCACTGACGGCCCAAATGCATTGCGAAGCCCTCTGGAGGTATTGAAACTAATGCCTATTCTCCCTGCATCTTCCTGGGCTGTGTCTGTGCTTTATCCGATTTTGTGATACCAATAAAGTTGAAAATGCATTTCTAGTCCTCTTTTGGCACTATTGCGCAAGGTAGAATCAGGCACTAACACAACTGCAGGCAGATCGCACTCCTGGAGACAAGCTGGCAAGCCACTGAGCATCAGAGAAACCAATCTTTTTGAAGGTTGACAAGGAAAATTGCCAAAATGCAGGTTTTGGAGCTCAGCTTTGCTTAGGAAAAGGCTAAAGTTTCTTGAAACATCCAGATAAAGATGAAGCTGAGCAAGGATAACTTCATTCACCCTACAGAGGAGGAGGAAGTCAAAGATATCTGGCTTAAAAAGTACCTACTGCACCATGGTTTGCAGGAGGATGCTGACCTTGAACATGGAAGGAACAGAAAAATGGCTCATGCTAACAAGGGTATGTATGGAAAAATGACTGGAGCTATCATGATCTTTTATGTCCTTAGAACAAGCCTTGCTACTCTCCATCCAAGAATAGGAGGGAACCAACATGTGAGATGACACATCCAGGAAGGATGATGTTAAACACATCCATCAAATTGGCTGTGTTGGCAGGTGAACGGACAACTGCAGAGGCAGAAACTCTAATTTGTGGTACAGAGCAAGGTCCCTGAACAAGCACAGAGCAAACTTCTTGCTCCCAGCATTGCACAAGAAAACAAAAGGTTTTAGATGAAAGAAGGATCAAAGATAGAGAGCCAAAGAGAAAATGGGATATATAGTACTGGATTGATTGGGTCAGTTAATGTAGAATGATGTTTTGATAAAGTCAGCAATCTTATTTTTAGACAGAACAATTGATCTAAGAAGAACTTGCAATGATGCTACATTAGTATATGCTAACTAAGCCTGAGAAGATGATAGAAACAAGTGTATGGGCTGAAGGCTTGGCAAAGAGAGGCTGCGGAAGGCTCACTGCTAAAATGGAAGGAGGACAGAAATGGATTTCCTCGAGCATGGATCATTTCCCTCCTCTATTCTAATATCCCTGGCAGAAATTTAGGAGTATGCTGTGATAGGTCACAGGACAAGAGCTGCCATGGTCAATAAAGTTGACCAAAATGCTGGTCAGGAAGCATGAGATGACCTTGACTGCATAAGAGAAATTATGTGAAAATGAGTAATCAAAAGTGCTCCTTGTGTACATAAGGAGCAAAACCAGTGATTTATACTAGAAACTGGTGGTAAGAGAAGAGAAATGAGTCCTACAGGCATTAGCCACCTCCATGTAATCTTAATGAATGTAGCATGCCCATGCAAAAAGCTAATATGATGCTAAGAGGTATTAGGTGAGGTATTTCCACCAGTTAGGGGAAAAGCCTTGGGAAGCAGCACATATGGGTTTGAAGCTGAAGTTTTTGCTTAGGATTATAATGAGTCTGATGATGGCAGGGATGTAGGAAGAAACTGAGGGGGTTATGAAGTTTGAAAGATAAAGGCTTAGAGATGGGTCCTCTGCTGAGAGGTTGCCTGTTCTTCATGCACATTAACACTGACCAGCTACACCAGTCATGGAAAAATAGGCAATCAGCAATACCTCCCATCTCTGCAGGAATTTCATCAGGTTTCACAGATATCTCTATAGCTAATTATTTGTTATTTAAAGCAGTATTTAGCTTGCACTTACATGTAAGAACAGATTTTCAGGGCTGACAAGCCTAACCTGTAGGTGTAGGGGCAACAGCTAAGAGATGGATAGATGCACAGGTCACACTGAAGATACCCATTCAGATTCAAGCACCAATAAAACAGGCATGTCAAGCCCAGAGGTTAGGTGTTTGGCAGGAGAGAGCTCCAGGCTCAGCCACAGGACAGTTGTGCAGAGCCACAGCCTTGGATGCCCAGAAAGACTTGCAGATGTCCATTTAAAGGCAGCCAAGAGGAAATGGGGAAGGCAGAGGAGCGGCTGGGGCCCTTCCTTCATCAGGAATGTGAGTGTCTGAGCACAGCCTCATTGCCTCCCTGGGATGCCAGGTCCATCCCCCCAAGACTGAAGCCCGTGCTGCTGCTCAACACTGCTCATGTCCACCCCAGTTCCCAATTCACTATTTCTCACAGTGAGTTTCCTTCTGTTCAAGAACCCGATTTCCTTTAATATATCCACAGTTATTATTGAATCAAAACCTTCCCTTTTTCAACTTCAGTAAAGAAAATTACAATTAACCTGATTTGGTTGTGAGTTAATTCATTTAATCTCCAGGTGCCCTTAGTCTTGAAATTAATGCCCCTAAAACACTGCTAGATAGCATTCAAATCTCTTCCTTTAATTATGTGTGTAATGAAGCTCATTTAGAAGGCAGCCAGCAGGATGGAGACCGCACTGCAGGCATTACTGTTTGCCACCACCATCCAAATCACTTTTTCCAGGTTAGGCTGTCACTCAGGACTGTGGTCCCCTGCCCTGGATGCGGCAGCTGAGGGATGCTCTGCCACGGTGGCCAGCCTCCCAGCACCACCCACTGGCACAGGTCCTGAAAACAGCATCCCACAGCAGCAGGGCCTGGGGATTTTGAGCTCTGCCAAATACAGAGCAGAAATAGCCTTGGTGGGTTCAGTTTGTGGCATGTCGTGGCTTTCCCTGCCATTCCCAGCAGGTAAAGGGGTTTCACTGGCAGCAATCGCTTTTTATTCCTACCACCTCTTCCTGCATTAACCTTCCCCTCTGCTGCACATCAGCCAGGCTCCCGCAGCCCTCAAATGCTGTAACTGAGCAACCAAATTGAGTTAAACTATTGTTTTCTACCTGACCTCCTCTGTAAGTCTGCAGAAAAAGAGGCTCAGGGGAGACCTTATCTCTTTCTACAACTACCTGAAAGGAGGATGGAGCAAGGTGGGGGTTGGTCTGCTCTCCAAAGCAACAAGCGGTAGGACAAGAGGAAATGGCCTCAAGCTGCAGCAGGGGAGGTTTAGATTGGATATTAGGAAAAATTTCTTCACTGAAAGTGTTGCCTATCACTGAAAGGAGCTGCCCATGGAAGTGGTGGAGTCACCATCCGTGAAGGAATACTCAAGATGTGTAGATGTAGCACTTAGGGACACAGTTTAGTGGTGGACTTGGCAGCGCTAGGTTAATGGTTGGACTTGATGATCATAAAGGTCTTTTCCAACCTGAACGATTCTAGGATACTTTGGTTTCCTACCTGGAGGAGGGCTGTGAGCTGCACAGTTTCCATTGAGTGCTCCAATAAAACTCCTTGCTTCCATCAGCAAGGATGGTACTGCAGCTTGGGGAGCCTTCTCCCCTGATGCTAAAACCCAGTCAAAGGACTGAGGATGTACAAATCTTGCCATTTCCTCCTTCGGCTGGAGCAATGGTGGTGACTGAGAGGGCCAAACACATGCAATGGGCTGTAGGCACACAGTGGTAGGCAGCGAGGACAGCACAGGAGATGAGACTAAGTCTGGATGCCCCCGTGCTAGGGGACTTGTACTCCTCTGCCATCGCGAGGGGTCATACGTAGGGTACCTGGGCTCGCATGCCCTGGTGCAATACTCAGCTTTTTACTCACTTATGGTTTTGGCAAGTTGAATGTTTTCTTCCAGGATTACTTTGGATGGGCACCTCCATCTCTGAACACCCCTCATGACAGGTCACCAGGCGCCAGTCCGCTGCACCCCCTGCGCCAGGAGCTGAATGTCCATCTTCCCTGTGTATTCTGTTTGGTCACAGGTTGCAGCTGCCCGGCTGCTGGCATGGAGCATGAGCGTGGCTGGCTCACGGGCAACCCATGCTATGGAAGCGTGTCCCGCAAGGAGCATCCTCCCTGCCACCCCACACTGCAGCAGGCTGTGTTGTCAGAGCTGGTTGCTTCCTTGCCTGTTCCTTATGTTTCTGTCTAAAGACTTTGCTGGGGATGCCAGGGAAAAAAGAAAATAAAAACCAAACAAACCACCCAAGCCCCTTGTAATTAGCTCCTGTAAACGGGTTTTGAGCCTGGTTACATCTCTGGCTCAGTCTGACCTAAGGTTTTTCACGCCCTTTCCAAAATCACATGCTAAAACTGGTTCTCTGAGAATATTCTGGGGCATTTGGCATAAACAACGCTGGTCTAAAATGGCAACAAGGAGTTCTTTGGGTTTCTTTGTGCTTCCTCAGGACTTTTCTAATAATGGCACAAGGACCATATCCCTGTGGGAAATGAGGACTTGCTCTCCCTGCATTCTGCCAGCTCCAGCCCCTGGGCAGCTTGGCAGCTCCTGGCTGGACAGCCCATCCACTCATTGCATGCCTCTCTGCACACCAGCCCTTGCCCAGACTTCTATCCTGGCTCCTCCGGGCTTGGCATAAGCAGGAAAAACTCTGGCATGACCAACACCATGTTCAACATCACTCATCCCCACTGGCGTGGCATCGCTTCTGCCCATCCCATTGCTTCATGTGGATCCCTCCATCATGGAATCTTATTGTAGAGACAGGAGGAGGAAGGGGAAGATAAGCACATAAAATGGATCTTTAACCAACAAAATGGATTAAAGATGGGCTCAGGCTCTTCTTAGGGTGGAGGGACCCATTCCCAGGTGGGTCAGGGGTCTCCCCATCCCATCACCTGTGGGCAGCATGAACAGGACAGAGGATTTGGGAGGGGACTGGAGGGTGCTGTCCTGAGGGAAGAATTTCTCCCCATGCCTGTGGTAATTGCATCATGGATTGCTGGCCTGGGGATGGGCAAAGGTGTGGTTAAGAACATATACCAGACTTAATCATTTAACTTTATGAGGCCGAGGAAGAAGAAAAGCCCTTGCACCATCATGCCCAGTGTAAGCCTTTGCATCCAGGGCCAAAAGTCACCTTTCCAATACCTTCTAGAGAACTGGCAGCTGTTGTTCGCTCCGTCTCTTCCTTCACTGCTGAGGTTCCCCCAAGCCATGTTTGCACCATGGTGGCTCATGGCAGCCATCTGGTGACCACATCGTCATCCTCTGAAGAAACTAGGTAAGTGATGGTGACAGAGCACTATCAGGCTGCAGCCAGAGTATCCTCCCACCCTCCTGAGCTGACCTGAGTTGGTACCCAGTTTTGCCAGGGCAGTACACAGCACAACCCAGACAGGCTCTTATGCAGTAATAATGAAGTTAGTAATCTCTTTTGATGTATCCAAAGTGTCTGCATCCTCATCAATGTAGTAACATAGCTAATAAAGCCAGAGGAACATTGTGGCATTCAAGCCACAACCATTATGCTTACTTTTGTGTCTCATTTCATGTTTCTTGGATGCTC
Source organism: Coracopsis vasa (assembly GCA_026283785.1). Lineage (NCBI taxonomy): Eukaryota > Metazoa > Chordata > Aves > Psittaciformes > Psittacidae > Coracopsis > Coracopsis vasa. The sequence goes on along the minus strand of JANHGB010041120.1, from coordinate 19,609 downwards.
AAAATGTTTAGGGTTTGGTACGTGTTTAAAAAAGCTCGGGATTTGGATTCAGTGTGATCTGTGAGTTTGCAGGTTTCACACTGGAGCACTGTAAGTCCTTTCCTTCCCTGATCTAAGTCAAGGTATCCACCCTTTCCAGCCTGCAAACAAATGCACTCATCATATTTGTTCTCTGTAACTAGAAAAGAAGAAGAAATAAAAGGTGCTTTTAAGATCCTAATGCACATCTTTGCAATAAGAAACACAAGGGCTCTTGCTCTGAAATAGAAAGGGCTGAGAGACACGGGCCAGTTTTAATCAATAATGCAGGGAATACTTTGGCTCTGGGCTCATCCCTGCAAAAAGATGTTGTGTCAAGGTTTTGAACCTCCCTGGGACCAGAAAGAGAGGAGAGATGTGCTGAGTCACCAAAGGACATCACCCTATTCAGGAAAAACCTTAGCGCAAGATGCTCGCGAGGGGTTTAAGCAGCCTGTGTAGGCATAGAAACTGTCAGAAACGATCCTGCCTTCTCTCGGGACAGCCCCTTCATCAGCAGCATTCACAGTGTGAGGACCCATTTCACCTCTCTGAGAGGGGGTAATTATTTCTTGTCAGTTAGACTCAATCACTGAACTCCAAACAGCTGGTGGTAGAGAACCATTTAGCCTCATTTAGCACCGTGATAGCCTTTTAGCTCTTCCACATTTCACACGGTCTCTGCCATTTCGCCCATAAATTTTCCTTAAAAAAAAAAAATCATAAAAATTTATGAGGGGGAAGAAAAAGGGCAGAAAATGGAGGCGGCCAAGAGAAAAGGTACTGAAATTTTCTAATGAAGATGAGGTTACATACCCCCAGCTGTTTGAAGTGCAGTGATTGAGGGTCTCACTGATGAGGGATGATTACATTCCTCCTGCTCCTCACCCCCGTTAAAGGCAACGCGCATCCTCCCTCTGGATACGGTTGATTAGCAGTAACACAGGGAAGACCTGGGAACAGCCGCATCTTCCCTGTTTCAATATGATCCACGAATTTTCCTGATCTTATTGAATGAAAACAAGCCCTTTTCAATAAGCTAGCACCTTTAAACAGTCTGAAAGGTTTATAGCAGTAGGAACTGCAGGTAGACTTTGCAGAAAGGCCAGTTTGTGGCAGTCTGTGAGATGGAGAATATACACAGAAGTGATCTCTTCATTCAGTTAAACGGGGTTTGGCTTCCAGGACTGGTTTTGTCACATAAAACTCAGGCTGGAAACAGAAAAGGACATATTTACAATGCAGAGGTTCTCAAACAGTACCCTGGGCTCCACCAGCCAAATCCTAGTTAGTTCCCTGGGACACAGATTTTGCATCCAGCTACTATTTGCAAAGCCCCAGTTTCAATAACAGGGTTAATAACAGTAATAACATAAAAAGCAATTGATAGGAAGTGACAAAGAATAGGCAGACATCAGAGCCACTGAATATCTGCACAGAAATCTTAAATTCATCCAGGAGCAAATGCACAGCAGCCCTTCTGCTTTATTAAAGCCCTGTCTAAGCACAAAGCAGTAAGGATTTGAATGATGAGTGTTCAGTGTTTGTAATTTGACTTGCTATTGACTTGTCTTCAAATGTCAGATTTCAGAAAGATAATTTTTTAACAATTAGACCGTGCCAGTGACCAGGATTTTGCCTACATGCAAAAGACCTGATTCCAGCCACCACCAACTTAAATATTATCCTACATTGCTTAAATATTAACATCCCATGCTCATGAGTACCTGCTCCAGGACCATTTTGCTAAATAGATACTTCATACTTGAGAAAGTGCCCAAACTCCCTGTGGTGTGTCTTAGAAAAACAGCTTGAAGACCCCTAGCTGTAAGAGAAGACAGGTATCCCAACCACTGAATATCTTCTGATCCCTACCAGAACAAATACTACAGTGGCCTTTTACCTCTTCCTTTGAAGCTTCTAGCTATTTCTCCAGCCTGCATGCCCTGCAAGGTGGTATCCATGAGGCCATGGAAAGCATGCAGCAGTGTTGTTTACCTGGCTCACAGCATGGATACATGAAGGAAGAAGCCTTCAAACCACCTCTCCTTCTGTTCATACTAGCTCTGCTGTAATGTTGTACTGGGATACCTAAGCTTTGGAAGACACAGCCCAATTTGTTTGTGACCCCAAGAAAACAGGACTGGAAAAGGCTGCTGGGCTATTCAGTTCATCCTCTCCCTGTTGTCTTAAAATCCTGTATGGAAGTAGAACCCTCTCATCAGTAATGAAAAGCAGAAAATTAGTGGAATAGGGGGCAAGAATCAGAAGAAATAGAAATGCTCCCAAGCCCTCTCCAATGCATCCCTAATGCCAACCACATCTCCACAGAACAATATTCTCAGACAGCATCTTCAGTTTTTCACCAGTTGAAGACATATCTTCCCCCAGGATCCTTTCAAAACAGCATGGATGGGTGAAACTATTTAATGTATATTCAGCAGGTACCAGAATTGACATTTGAAACCAAGGAGCAGTGGCACCGTGTGACGCATCAATTCTAATTGAACCCAACCAAGGATGTTTTCTGTAGCTTAAGCCCTGGTCTTTGAAAGGCTGAATGTGTAGAGCAAATCCAGAGAAAATCTTTGACAGCTGAACCATTCAAAAAGCTCCCAAAATAAATACTCACAAGGGGAGGGCTGTAGGCAGGGAGGTGTTTGGTTCCTGTTTTGAAATCCAGCACTAAATCTTCATACTGTACATGCTAATGTTCAATTCTGGAAGTGCCTGACCCATCCATCCTAAAAAGGCAGCCAGTTGTCTTTTCTCATAGTTCACCACATCAGCTATCTGCAATTAATTCACGGCTCCCTCTCTTTTCCCAGTGACTCTTACAGCAAAACCTCTTATTTATTAACAGCAGAGTGCACGGTCTTGCACTTTGCAAGATTAAATTTAATCTCACCTCTATTACTCTAATTCTCCAGCTCATCCAATTCCTCTGAGATGCTCCGGTCCTCCTCCTCATCTGAGCCCTCCCTCGTGAGTCTCCCAACACGCTCAGTGAGCACACTCCAACTCCTCCTGCCCAGATTGTTACAAATTAATTAAGGTCAATCAAGACCAATTTTTAAAGCACTCCAGTAGGCACCTCAGAATTTGATTTCAAAGGTTTATTTGTACCTCCCTCCGTCACTCCCTTTCCTCCTTTCAACTAGTTTCTGAACCCATGGATTTCCTCCATCACTGCAGTTGTCAGCCATCTAGTTCTCACATCCCTGCATGAATCCTGACATCTTAGGAAATTACAGGCTCATCAGCAGGACATTTTAACTTCTAAAGACCACACAGACTCATATGCCTGATCCTAACCAGTGCTCTCAAAAAGAAAGCTTGTTCCCCTGTGCTGTGTAATGGTTAACCCGTCCAAGTTTATTGCAAGAGTGGGCTGATGAGTTGATACTCAGTGGTGCATTAACTTCATTAAAACACAAATCCAAATCCCAAGACTGCAGATTGACAGAGGCAGGGTAAGAAGGTACAAAGAAGCAAGGAGATATACCTCATCAGGTCTGGAGTTTGAAGGGTTTTGGTGAGGTTTACTTTTGCTTTGAGCTTTCTGTAGAGGAGATACGGAAGAGGTGATGCTGCAGCATCGGATGGATATCTACAGTGTGTTCCTCTTATTAATTCAAATCAAAATTAAAAGTTGAAAACTAAGCTGGAACTTTGTAAGCAAAGGTGGTTATTTCTACATTACTCACTATAAAAAACACTGCAGAGGCATTTTTAGCTTGAGCTTTCTAAGGTCACTGTGTTGCTTGTCACTAACATGTCCTCTATTGAAGTACAAGCAGGAACAACCACCTTGGAGTATCATTAGTCTGCCCCCAGGTGACAATGTTCTCTGGAGATCTACCCTCAATAACAATGATGTGACTTGCTAGTAATGTATCACTGAAAATGTATGTGTGGGATCACAGGTGGCCACCTCCAGTGATAGCAGGGCAATAGTGGGATGGTGTACATTTAGCTTTGTAAATAATTTTAATGAACTATTAAGAAACTCTATAAAGTGCAAGGCAGCCGAACCCAATCTCTTTTCATGATACACATTAGCCTCCGTTTCTGTTGATGTAATTGTGTTCAGGTTACAATTGATGATGACCATACTGAGAGCTCCTCTTTATATCATAAGACAGGCAATATTTGAAAGTAGAAATCTTTTACTAGATATGTCAGTATGGATGAAAAAAGGTGGAAAAGCTTTTACACTCCTTTACCTGCGAGATCCTTGTTAACCTCCAGACCTTTGGAACTGGCCACACAAGCCCAAGCCCCTTTTACCATCACCTATCCTCAGTCAGTTGTTCTTCCATCTGGGGCACCTTCGCACAGCTCTGAAAGAAACCCATGCTGAGATGCTAACGTAAAAGCAGAAGCCCAGAACCCCATAATAAAAATCATAAAATAATATGGTATGTGAAGCTTATTCTGACAAGCTCAAGTTGTATATCAAGCACCAACAGAGGAAATATGATAAAGATCAAGTTTTATTGACATATTTTAGGTACAATAAATAGATTTACATGCTGACATTTCAAACATAAAATTACATGTAAAAAAAACTCGTACATGAGATCATCTTGTGTTTCCATTTTTACACTCACTTAAATAGGTACAACAAAGGTCTCTTATGGAAGTGCAGGATTTGGTATAGTTCAGTATTACATTCAAGAAATCGGTAGTAAACACTGTGTGCAGATGATGCTGTAGAAAACATGAGGCAGACGAACTCCCAGTGGAGTCACTATGATAGAGTCGGCTGTTGAATTTATATCCTGAACTGCTAATAAACAAACTCTGTAATCCATATTAGAGCAATACATTTGAAGTGGTTCTCAAAATACCCACATATATACAGCACTTAAGACTTTACAGGTTAGGAAGGATCACATTCAGTAATAGTAATAGGAGGTAGAATCGTGTTCATATTTGTACGTGGCAATAGAAAAAACAGTGCTATTACTATCACTGAATTCAAGAACAGAACTCCTGAAAAAGTGAAAAGGATAAAAGAGTTGTTAATCCTGTTTCGCCTGGCTTGCTGCAAATGCTAGAGCATGTAAACAAAATGTTATAATTCTCCAGCACAGGTAAAACTGCAAGGCAAAACTGTTAAGCGATGCTTCTCCAGTGCTTTGGGATGGCCAGCATCTCCTAAGGCGCAATACCTGTAAAAGCAACCTCAACTTTATGGACCAAAGCCTGCAAAGGAAAGTACAGTATGATATGCTTCCAGGCTTCAGGTATCCTCAAAAGAGCTATAAGACCAGAAAACAGAATGGAAGATTGAATGCAGTGCACTCCGATAGCAAAAAGTGTGGAGAGATGAGCAGAGAGTGAAAAGGGCAGGAATGTAACAAGGATACAAATATCCTTGTCGGAATGGAAAAACAGGGGCAAATGAGATGGAAATGAGGTAAAGCACAGGGTAGAGGCAAAGGATACCCCAGGAAAAAAGAAAGCTGACTTATTCTAAGGCATTTCGCATCAATAAAAGCTGTATGCAATGCAACAGAAGATCAGCTGTGAATAAATGAGTGTTAGCATCTGGTCTCTGCTGTAAGTGGAAATGTGCATTAATTACAAGTTAAACCGTTGAAAGAAGTTTCGCCATCTAAAAAAGAAATCCTGCAAAAAATGGTTTTGTTATTATATAAATAGAAATAAAACTGTAAGGTTCCAAAGTCAGCATGACAGACACTAGGAAAAAATACGATGTGTATTAAAAACTATTTGATGCACACAATGAAAATCCTGAACCACTGACCAAACATAAAATGTTATGCTTAAACACAGCAGTGTTTTAAATTGTGATCTTCCAAGTGACTACACACAACAGTGCAATACAGCTACACTTAACTGTACACAGGTTCTTTTATAAAAATATTCTTAATCTGTAATACTGTTTTAAACAATATGGCAAGAATCACTTAACCAAAGTGCTGTTATATTAAATAAAACCAGTATAACCTGTTGAAATACAGTGTGTATATAAAGCCCACTTCCAGTTAGAAAAATCAGTGCATCCAACCAAGAAAAGAGAAAGCAACACAGGCACCTAGAAGACCCAGTGACATTAACTTTCCCCTTGAGGTTTTCTTTAGTGCAATAAGGACCATACTTCCCACCAAAATAAGCACAGAAGTAGAAAATTGAAGTGTTTTGGTTTTGTCTACAAAAAAACCCCAACCCTTCAAAAAGCAGTGTTATGAAGAACAAAATGATCCTTCCCAACCATATTATACCAGAAGTTGGTATACGTAAGGATCCAATATGAATCAGTGTGTTCATACACAAGACCCTGTGCTCATGTGGATGATAAGTCGTCTCCATCATTAAAAAACAGGTTACAAAAAAACCTCACATAAAATCCTTAGGATTTGGTACTAATTAAAGATAAAATACTTTCAAGTATTATGTTTATGAATTAATTAGAGGTTAAGGCATGATTTAAGGTAACATTGAAACAAAAGCCCTATGTTACCCTAAATGACCTTTATAACACAGCTGACCTTCTGCAATCTGTTCAGGATTTGTTTCCTTCACATTTAAATCCTCATCCAACATGCTGCTAAAAAAAATGAAAACACACAAAAAAAATTGAAAAAAGAAAAAGGGTTCGTGTCTCTCTGAACAAAAATGCCTTTTTGACAGCGAACAGGCGAAGTCAGATTTCAACCTTCAACTATCAAGACTAACGTAACAAACACAGCACTACGCGAAGGACAAGAACAACACAATGCTACACCAGAGAACAGATCCAGGATATCTCCCAAGTTAGACAAAAAACAGGCAAAAAAACCCGCAAGAAATGCCCATGCCCACCTCCCACCACCCCTCTCACCCCAGCTGTAAGGCACCGCACCCACACACACATACAGACACGCAGTTACTGTGTGTACCCAGAGGAAGCGCCTGCAGCAGCTTCTGGGAAAAGTGCACAATTTCAAGTTAAACAGATAAAAGATACTATATTCAAAAAAATGCATTAAAAATTCAGAATGAAGTGAATGTTTTTTTTCTTATTCCAAGCAGCCAGATAAAGTTAAGAAAAAACAATGAAGACCCTCAAGATTCTTCTGAAATAACCCACAGCTTTATAAAAAAGTTACCTATATCCTTGCAGTGGAAACCTAACATTAAATGCTCAGTCTGCCTGGCATTTAAATGGCTGGAAGGACTTTTTTTTAACAAAAATTTGGAAATCTGAAGTGAATCTTCAAGATTTAAATGGGGGAATGAATCAGGCATCCGATGATACATAACAGAGGGGTGCCAGTATATACTCTTCTTCCTCAAAGTTGCATTGGAAATGTATGTGGGCCACGAACAATATCCCTGTCTAAATTTATTCTTTACCCTTCTCCGAGATGAATATTTGCTCCTCCAGCTATGAGATGCTATGGACCTGTCCTCCGCCTGCTTAGCACCAACTACACCGAGCTTTCCGAACACTGCACACTGTTCCATCATACAGCACGTGCCACACTAGTTACCAACATTCTAATGAGCCAATGTGTTACATGACCAACTTGAAATATGTGTAAAGCCAAAATATCCCGAACTTCTGAGAACAATATTACATGACAGACCTCATTTGCACTTGCACAGCACAATGGAACAAACCTAGAAACCCCATGCCTTGGTCTGACAGCGCACTGTATTTTCCCTCAAAAGTTAAAGGACAAGGTTTTTATTTTTTTAATAATAAAAAAAAGGTAGAACATTCTACTAAAACACCACAGCTCATACGGCCAATCCAATCTTTTAGTCAAGGCAAAATATGTTTAGTTGTAAAATAAATTCTCCAGTGCTACAAGAAGAAAACAAAAGAATTTGGAAAAAAAAAAAAAAAGCTGGTTTCATATAATCACCTCCTGGAGGTGCCTATTAAAATCTTTATAAAGTTATGCTAATAAAAACTGTGAACAAATAATACACAGATGAGGATATATGTATTGACTTACTAGCATCTTTATAAAAATTTGAAGATATACACAAAAACACATCAACATTTATGGAACTGTATCCATTAAACTTTGATGAGACAACACAAAAAACCTAACAAAGAGCTAAGATGTGGTTGACTGTAAGCACTTTGAGTAACATTTTAATTTTAAAAGGTCAATATTTACATACTACATTAAATGCCTTTTTTTTTTCCCCCGCATTTTGCATTGTATTTTGAACACATGATAAAGAAAGAACAAGATAATGGTTGCAACAGATCTTCCAAGAAAGTTAACTTGAGATGCTCAGATTTAACTATGTGCTGAAAGAGAACATGGCAAGAACACATCCTCCTAGCTTTACCTCTACTTCCTTTGGGTTTTTTTGGGAGGAGACAGCAAAGGGATCTAAAAGAGCTGTATCACCCAAGCTGATCATTGCCAAGAGATCCACTTTTAAGTTAGGATTTGAGAACTAAGAAAACACGAACATTTTAACAAATGACTCACCTAACTGCTACTTTTGCTACTGAGTTTTTTAAGATATTAGAGAGATGGTGACAACATAGGGTGTGAGTATGTATGTATGCTTATAATAAAATGCATATAGACACACATACATATAGTATGTTTACATATAGTAAGATACTCAGGTACTGCAATAAGCAGCTAAAATGATCACCACCGACCCGCCTGTACCCTGCTTACGAACAAGTAATACTACTGCAACCACCTTTAAAGAGGGTGCATATAGTTATTAAACAGGCACTGCTTATGTTGCTTCCAACATCTAAATAGACCTCAGGTGATCTCAGGCCTTTAATCCAAAGCCACACATTCACCTCAAAAATCTATGTTTGGGGTTTTTTTTAACCCCAACCGAATAAGAATTCTTTAAACTGAAGCTGGCTGAACCTCAGCCTCTTTGGGATAGATTCAAAACCCAAAGCAGGCGCATTTCTACAAACTTCTTTGACTTTTGAATCAAACCCATATTCTTAGGCTCCAAGAAACTCTAATGCCAATGACATTTGATTCTGACAGGATAGCTGATCAGCTGCAGATGTTCCTACTGCTGAACTCAGCTGCTGACCTGTCTGGCATTTGCATCTAACCCAGATTTCCAGACATGCACTATTATCACTCCACTCTGGGACATCTTGCCATCCTTCTCATTGCAAGAAGCTGCTCCCTAATAGCGAGATGAATAATTGTTTCATGACTTGTTTTAAAGCTAAGCATTTAATTCTCAAAAAATAAAAACTACATAACCTAAGGAGGCAGCATAGGGATCCTAGTGCTCACAGTGTGCGGAGTTAACCAGCACGGGGCAGATCACCTCACGTGAGTCTTCAGGGTCAGCTCCCACAAGGCACCTCCTACCTGCGGCTTGTTCTCTGTCCTGAGTTTGGGTCTACCTGAAGCACTAATAGGACTTTATGTGTAGTAATTGTGCTGGATGTTATTAACTATTAAGCACAAATGGGGAACTACAGAGACAGATGCAAAACTCAAAACTCACTTCCATGCAAAAGTGTCACATCACTAAGTTGTAAATGGGCTTAGAGTATCCTTTCAATTTCTTTCCTAGTACAATGTTTCCAAAGTACTACATTACTCTATTATTTCAATGAACAAAGAGCAGTTTTACCTAGATTTTTGACAGTATTTTATTATTCAATAATTATTTTTAGTAACTTCTACTTAATTGAAAATCTGGATCAAAAGTGTAAGAAAGCCAATTAGGTCATTGTGACTTAGTTACCATTAAATCTTTATAAAAAAATTAAATTAATTAAAAAAAAATGGTACTATATGGTACTTTATGGTGCTATAAACTTGCTTAGTTCACCTTCTATATTTGACATGCCTATTTTGGACCCCATTTGCAGCTGTTTCATTACATACCAATAGTGTTCTCCTGCGGTCAATCAGGTAACAAACCTGTAAGGTTTCTTTAAGTCCCCACCTTCAAGCAGTAAGTGGGGTACTTAAGAGTATTTCTAAAATAAAGGATGAACCAAAAGCTCATGGTCTAAAACTAAGGAAGTGTTCATAAAAACTGGAATCCAATATAAAGATGACATTGTAATAAGTTTATTCAGAAGTAACTGAAAAAATCGTTCCTTTGGCAACACCATCTAGATGGTTCTTAACCAAAAGGAAATGATACGGATTTTACTTTGAATAAAATATAAGCTCCTTAATGTTTGCACATAATTTTGGGAACTGCCACGTTCACCAGCAGACTCGCAATGTCCTTATAGTCCTGTATTTTATCGGGAACACCACATCAAACCAAGTCCTTTCAGTTATGGGTTTCTTACGGTTCAGCATTAGTCACAAAATAAATCCCAAAGAAAAAAACTCTAATCAAAATAAACCATAAGGCAATCATTAAACACTAACCCAAGAGAACTATTAGGAATGCACCACTCTTCCTATGTAACATTTTTGAAGTGAGCCACCAAATATTTATTTTTCCTTGTATCTGGCAGCATCATCTAAAACAACCTAGTTACAACTTGGAGTTCACTACCCCACGATGCTACTGAAGGGCAAAGATCCTTGTTTTTAAAACCCAAGGGAAAATACAGCAATGTTATTCCTACACAGGGTTTTACGAAATAAGTGGAGTTGGAAGGAGAATATGGAAGTCTGTGTTGGAATAGAAAGATGCAAAGACAGATTTAACTTATTTACAAAGATCAGAACTACAATTTTCCAGTGTCACCTCCATAGCTTTTCAGCATACTGCTGTTCAATGAAGTAGACCACGTTTAAATCTATGCAAGAATACCTTCTATGCTCCCAGATATACAATGTAGCTAATGTGTTTTGTTTAGAAAAGTGAGTTTTCATTCAAAACTGAAGATAAGAGCAACCATTATCAAATATTCTTTGCTATGGAGAAAGTTTTTAAATCTTTCGATGTAAACGTTCTCTCTCAAGTCACTGCGGTCACACAGTAGGATCTTGAAGAACAGTGTCTATGTGCATTGAAAGCGTTTTGAAAAAGACTCTGTAGTTCCATGTGGTTACAACAGAACACGAACAAACCTAACAGAAATTCCACCTTTGCAGATCCTCTCAAGTTCCGCTCTTCTGGAGAACATCTTGCTGCTTTCTGTAGTTAGCAACTAAAGACTAAGCTGAAAGGTTTCACAACCTGATGGTTTTGCCACTGTGCCTCATGTAGCTCCACAGTATGCTTCTGTTAGTGTCAGGGTTTCTCTCAGCAGTCATCACTCAACTATCAGTGCCACATTTATGTGGGACAGATCTATCATGTGCCTGTTAAAAGTTAAAAGAAATTTAAACCTGGTACTCAAACTGAATCTAGGGGTGGAGAACAAACAAGGAGGTTCTATGAAGGTCACTAATAAAAAGATGCTTGGCTGGATTAAGAGAAACATTGAGCAGAGGAGACTGATTTAATCTTTTGAAGGGAGGGAAAGAACTGAAGCAGCAGCAGCATTTAATTATTTACCTGTGGAATTTCTGTTGAAATGCTAAAGCATGCGCTGGCTCCTTAAATTTTGCTATGGCCTTCCGTTGTTGAGGAAGCATCTGTAAACTCTGCAGAGAAAAAAAGCCAAAACACATTTTTAATATTCTCTTTAAGTTACACCTAAAAACCCCACTCATTCTGCACCAAACTGATGGAAATTCTGCCATATTTCTTTCTTCTTATTGGTGTCCAGGAAATGGAAAGAGACTTCCAAGACTGCAGTCAGGGACACAGCTGAAGGTGTTTCAGCTGCTGCATTAAGCAACTGTACTGACTGGAAACCCCAAGATCATCGCATGTTAAGCAAAGGCAACAGCTCCTCAGTTCTACCCATACAGATGACCCAAACCCTGCAGTCAAATTCACACCAACTGAGTAAGAAACATTCCACTGGGCAGAGCAAAAATTCACACACAAGCACCTGGAGTCATCCACTTGATGTACATTAAAGGATCAGGGCTTTCCACAAGTCAAAAAGGGCAGAATCAGGAAAAAGAAGTGGTAGGTCTTGATCTCTAGACTGCATATCCTCACACAACCTTACCAAAAACAAGTGGCTAGCTTTTGACAGATGCTAACCACCACGAAACCCTGATGAAATGGCTTAGGTCACCACTTCCAAATCCTCCTAGTAATGGGAAACCATGCCACACATATCTACCCAGGTAAGTCCATCTGATACGTGCTTCTCACACCATGAGAGCCACATTTCACAATGCTACAACTATCAAAAAACCCCTGTATCACTCCTCAGCCAGGGATTTGGACAACTCGTGTCCTTGCTCCCTGCTGCAGCAAGAAGTCCAGGTGATGTCAAGATGATCTGTGTGAGCAGCCCTGTGGCCGTCGTAATGAAAACTTTTCAGACTTACTCAGATTAAAGTTGATGCTTTGAGTTAGCATTTTAGGTATAACAGCATATTTTTCAAAAAGACAACTGACAAATTTGAGACAATGAAGTTTTACACATCAAGTAGGTACACACTCAACAATCAATGAGAACATGCAACAAGTATTCAGCATCCCAGAATATTCAGGTTAATCTGCACTGAATAGTTTTTGGAAACGTAGATCTTTCTAGGATGAAAAGATTTAGTTAAGTCACCACAACTTTTTAGTTTCTGGGCTTGTAGGAATGGCATTTAGCTTTAAAAAGAGAAAACATTTGGTAGATGATTTTTATCTTTTTTCAATCTGAAAGCCCTTTACAAGGTTAAGCACATTTTACCGGCAAGAATACAGTCAGGCTGCAGAAAATGCCAATGAGAGTCCTTGGATAAAGGTCAGTTCTCCTGGAGGTTATCTGCTGGAGTAGGTGAAGAAGGTGCTGAAGTCTGTGTTCTCCTCCTTCACCGATGCCACGTTATCATGATTTACAGAACTGTATCTAATGCACATTCTCTTGACACTGCTTTTCTGGATAGAAAAAACTAAGGATAAAGTAAGTCCTATCACTAAGTTTTGAAGGCTTACTCACTGCCACTAAATTAGATTTAGAAACAAGAAACTTGGAATAGTTGGGGAAAATCTCTGAATTGCAATTAAAAAAAAAAAAAAAAAAAAAAAAAAGAACAAAACCCAAAAGAGAAGTAAATCTGTTCCTTTCAAAGAACTTGACACTTTTAATATGAGAAAGCCTGTTTGAATCACTGAAAGGATGAGTATTTCACAGAACAGAGGAGCTGGAAAAGAACCCAGGGACATATCCTTTCAGCTGTACCCTGAATGTCTGGCAGTCACCTGCTTCTCTCCCCATTCCTGAACCATCTCCAGCTCTCTTGCTGACAACCAACTCTCACAATGACAGGTCTCACTCAACTACAGGAAATTCTCTCAATGCTTTATGGTCTAGACCCATGTTGTGATCAACTGAAGAAGAGAAGCTACATTTAGTGGCTTCTTCCACAAAAATTGAGTTATTATTGCATCAAAGTTCTTGAGACGCATAAAGGAAAATTTCATTTTGCAGTTTATATACCCATAATGAAAAATCAATAAAAGTAATTAGCATATGAAATTGACTAAAGGAAGACATTCTGGTATAGTACAGACTTACTAATGAAATTAAGCAAAGTATCTAAATATTATTATAGACAACTTACACTTTCAAACAAATTAAGAAAGTTTATTGACTGACTAGCTTGGGTATTATGTCACAGCCTGTTCTTACGTTGTTTTATTGCCTTATTTTTCAAAGAAAAAAAACCCGAAACAATTAAAACACTAAACACATTATAACTTTAATGCTCAGCTGCTTTGGCAACAAGACATCAATTCTTTGATAAGTCTATTGAAAAGCATCTTTATCAGATTTAATTTCACTTGTCAATACAGACAACTGTGGAAATAAAAAGTCAAACCATCTCATCCTTTGCTGAACTGCCCAAACACCTCCCTTTAGACAACCCTGGAGTGAGGCAATAACTTCTAGCATCAGGGTCTTCTCAACTACTGCAGTTACACATGCCTATGCTTTAACCAGAAAGAGAATTAAGGACTGCAAAAGGAAAGGATAAACTAATGCTACACAAACAATACTACTTTAGTTGGAAACCGTCTGAAAAATGTTAATTCAAATGGTTTTAAACCAAATTCTCAGCCTCTACTGCATTTAAACTATGATAACGAAAATAGTGCACTATCACTTCATGTTTGTTTAGGTATATTAGCTATATCCATGTTATTTATGTAGAAAAAAAAAAGTCTGGGTTTTAACACAAAAAAGAAGACAATTACTAAGCTAAGTTAATTTGATGATATGACCACCATGGCTTGAAATACCAACATAAATATCTTTGCTGACAAAGATTTTTAATATCTCAACATAAACTGTGATCTACATCATGTTTTCAAGCAAATCCACATCTATTATGACCTGCAAGTATAAACATTTATCCAAGCTAACAAAGATCTCTTGAAAATGTATGTTCTGATTTTGGGATAATACTTGCTTACTTGCATTACTATTTAAATCCAAGTTTTGTACTTAGCAAGACTGACTATCAGATACAGAACAAGCAGGTAAGATTTTGTCAGAGTGTGTAGGTCCTGAGCTGCTGTTATCCCACCCAGAGCAGATGGGTTATCAGCTGGGCATACAAACTAGTGCTCCACTTCAGTGGAAACCTGATGTAAAGTACCTGCATACTCATCCTACCGGATTATTTCCATCTCCTTGAATTCACGATGACATGTAGTTAGATGATGGTAACAGTCTGAAGAAAACTTTTTTTTGTTTAACCTGTGGATTTTTATTATTAGCTCAAAATGTTGTTCAAGGCATTATCTTAAAGACTTACTTCACCACCTTCTGCTTTTGTTGATTCCAAATACATGTTGGGAAAGTACATACAAAATTAATTTTGCTTATCTTAATCATATTACCTTGCTTTGTTTAACAAAGTTCTCCACCTTTTTTTAATAATTTGTCAGCCTATTTTTTTTCAGTGGTAATATGCAGTATTTCTAGCATTCATAACATTCTCTGATAGCTTGAGCGCTTACACATTAACTACAAGGATCTTGAAATAACCTCCTAGAAAGCTGTTATTTTCAATCATGCTTTTTCATCAGACTATCACTGTATTAGCCAGCTTACTTGTAAAGAATGCCCTAATAAGTTTCCAAAATGATTGGTACCACTATTTAATGTGTTTCATTAATGTAAAAACCCATACATGTGCAAGCATTAATCTTTCATTTTCAAAGTAAAACCTGAAGTACTCCATTAGCTATTGTAGAGCTTGTACAAAAATAGATGCTCACCTATGATGTTTTTATTATTTTTGTTTCCCCACAATGTATCTTAGCTTCTATTTCCAACAATACTGTACATCAGGATAGATTTAAACTTTTGTCATTTCTTTTCATACTGCCTAATTACTTCTGAAGATGATGTTATAACAAATTAAACAATGTTTTACTGAACAAAAGCTCTTCTTGCCTGGAACACCTCCTCCCCTCTTTCTGCACTGACCTGGGTGTCTGCAGAGATGTTCCTCTCACATTTTCTCACTCTTTTTCTCTGGCTGCAATTGCTCCTGCACACTAACTTTTCCCCCTTCTTAACTATGTTATCCCAGAGATGCTACCCCTGTCACTGATGCTCCCAGCCTTGGCCAGCAGCAGGTCTGTCATGGAGCTGTCTGGCATTGGCTCCATCAGACATGGGGGAAGCTTCTGGCAGCTTCTCAGAAACGCCCTCACAGCCAAAATCTTTCCATGCAAACCCAATACACATTCTGAAAAAGTACTTTAGTACGTTGATTTTAGACCTGATGCAATACCACAAAGAAGCTAAGAGCATCAGACTGGTCTTCATATAGTACTAATGACAGCTGTTCTCTCATTTTCAAAGAGCACACAGTACTAAAGTAATCCTTAGTCTTATGATCTCCATCATAAAAACATGATCACCAAAAGTATCATGGCTCATTAGGAATTTGATCTGAATTTAGTATTACTCTGTAACCTACTGATTTTGAAAAGCCAGACAGAGGAGGCAGGAAACAACCAGACACACAGCATTGCCTCTGGAGACAGGCTGCTTTTACTGAGCAATACTTGACCTCCCATTTAATGGGAGGACACTCATGTTTCATCCACAGGAGCTTTCCCTGTTGCCACACTGCACTGCACTAGAATCACCTTCTATCATGAATTCTTAAGCTGAAATATCACAATCCTCCCAAACGTCACTGCTCTGAGGAAACAACTTCATTCACATTTCTCTTTAAGTTGACCTAGGAAGATGTTCACCAGAGGATGAAAACTCCTTCCTGGATCCACTCAGGTGTAAAGGATTAACAACACATACAATAACTTCCAAGGGATTTCAAACAATTGGTTACTTTACAGATTTGGGTGTACAGATCTACCATACAGCATTTCAAGAGACCAACCTGAGATCAGAGGTATTCTTGGCATGTTCCCATTTAACTCTGTTTTCCAGAAATTACATTCTGATATACTCCCAGCATCAAAAAGTTGGTTTAGGCTAAGAAGGAGTAATTTATATGGAAAGGATTTAGGCAGCACAGAGCTCATGCTGATTTGATTATCTCCCTTTTCAGCTTTCTTAGGCACTGCCATGGGAAAGATGCATACCTTATATTGAGCAGATAATGGCACAAAACCAGTATTTCATGATCACTCATGTCATTGATTGAGAGTTTGACTACAAACTCTTTTAAAACATGCTGTTTAATTCAACAACTTAAAAAAATTAAACAGGGGCTCTGACTTTTTCTGCAACTGAACTATTACCAGTGACTAAAGCATGAATATCATAAAAGGACTATTTCCTCTGCAGACATTTCTTCAGAGTCAGCAGACCTACACTGCCCTTAAATTTTTCCTTTACATAAGTTCTGTAATTAAATCTACACATTTACAATATTATATGATTCTACGATATCAGTGAAAATAATACTGAAAAGCCTGTACGATAGTAGCAGCATGATAATCTCTAGTTAAGCTTCGCTGCAAAACAAAGAGCCTTGAGACAAGCAGCAGGACATCCATGAGCAGAAAGCAAGAGACTGCTTGCAGAGAATAAACATCTTTGACACCAAAACTCTCAGAGGTTACAGAGCGAAGTTAAAAGGGAGATAACAGAGCACTGGGAGATGGAAACCAAGCAGGCAGGAGTGAGACTGGAGCAAGCACTCATTTCAATTATAGGAGACAAATGAGAAATAGAAGTTTCCTCATTTACTCCATTTCTTTCACTGAAGTAAATGGACTACCTAATAGTCTGCAAATTCAGTTCGCCAGTGAGTTTGGGACTAGCGGTGGCAGTCCATAAGAAGCTGCTAAAAAGGGTTTATGCAGAAAGTGTAAACTTTCCTAACCAACATCATGTCCAGCGTGTGATCCAACCTGCTCTGCAACAAGTCGAATAGCAGCATGGCAGGCACTTTCTAAAAGGAAAGATCAGATTCTATTTAATTCTTTGCTCCCACCAATAAATGCTGACATGTTTTTATTATCCTCGCAGTCTCCTGACACCTGAAACATCCTTCCTGGGAGCGACACTTCCAAGCAATTTCCAACAAGCATAGAGGCTGGGACAGAATGTATTTATTTTATCCTCAGTTGTTGCAACTGATCTCTTCCACCTTTTGTCCCTCCTTCCTGCTTTGCTGCCACCTTTGACTTCATACTTTAAAAGTGCTCAGCTTTCCATCTCCATATGCAAGATGAGGTGAGAAAAAAGAATCTTCTCTCATTGAGATGGGCATCGGTAGGTTGAGAAGTTGAGCCCCCCAGAGCAGGGCTGAGCTAGACAGGCTCAGGATGGAGCCGCTCTTCTCTTCCTACAGCCCCAAGGATGAAGGAGAACTACCAACATCTTCTGCAACAGCTGAAAATATTTTTACAGAAGACTACACATATTTTTGGGAAGACTACACAGGCCACCAGCCAGCTCTGAGAACCTGTGTGCTGCACCACACAGAGAATCACCCCACTGATCTGAAAGAGCACTCATGTCCTGGGCATACTCATCCACGTGTGCTTGTCATTTCCACTGCTAAGTCTTGAACTAAATTCAGCAATTTTGAATACAGTCAGCGCAGATAGCTGCCTTTACCCTAACTGAGCACTAGGTAGCGCTGTCTCTCTAAGAAACCAAAGAAACGCGCCAACATGGGAATTGTTTTTCCCTCCTAAGACCAAAAAAGAAATGACGACGTTATCAGAGTCAAACTCGTATTTGTAAAACTACTCAACATACACCTAGAGTCACAACATTCTCATCACCTCTGATACACAGCAGGGGGCTGGGTTGTTTTAGTATTACCCCCCCCCTTTTTTTTTTAACATCAGAATTTGTAATCTTGAATCTTCACAAAGCAATACTGAGATTTTTGTGCTGATGTTGTATGTCTGTAACCATTTCATGTAAGAATATATAATTAAAGATGATGATGGAAGACATCCACAGAATGATCAATCAGTACTCAAATTATCTGGAAGTCTAATAAGCTATCCCCTTTGTCACCATCCTAAAAAAAATGTGAGGGTGGCAATAACTAGCTGAACACAAGCCTCCAGAGACAGTATGAACATTAAACCCAGATTGAAGAGCTCCAGAAGAATGCACTGCGTTTTTCCTGACCTTTGCAACTTATTAGTAATCTAGTTCAGCAAGTGTTTCTGAATGGATGTGTACTGGATGTTACTGCTTTAGCATGACCCCAGAAGGCTCCATTTTGGTGATGTGCTCAGAAATCTGTACTTTCCAACATTTTTGGAATACATAATTTCATTTATAGCATGTAATTATTTTTGATTGAGCACTCTGATTTTACTGAAGGCACACTGTTTGTACCTGAAAGCTTATCCTCTCCAGAAAGAGTCTGACAGCAAACTGTATGTTGAAAGGAAGCACTTTTCCTGCTAATTTAATCATGTTTGAGTTGTAATATGCAGCTATGACTAAGGGGCTGTTCCTGGAGCCCCAAAGATCTTTTTTCTATTCAGTATCTCGAGAATCTTCATGGTATTTTATTCTCCTATGTTAATAACAGAGCAGCTTTAATGAAGCAAGGATGAGAACTAAAGAGTCTTCAGTGATTAGACAATAGAGGGTATTTCAAAGCTCATACACAGGAAAAGAGAATTTTCTTAATTTCTAGGGTATGGAGGAGAAAAAATGCTGAATTGCCAACTACAACTGTAAAAGTATCCTTCATTTCTTACGCACACCCAGCTATTCCCAAACCCTGGCTCCCAGAACCACTACCTCGATGGCAAAGCTAGGAGTGTTGAACATTATGAACTGAGAAAAGTTTTTAACTTCCGTTCTCAAGGTTTGTGCAAGGTGCTTGCACCTCAATGATACTGATATGAAAAAGCTATAATAAAATGCAACCTTTTTGTACCCAGAAAAACAAAGTAATCTCATCTTCTCCCATTCACTCCATTGATAATGGAGTGACTTTTCCATAAATACGTTAAAACTTTCTGTTATAGAATCATAGACTGGTTTGGGTTGGAAGGGACGTTAAAGATCATCTAGTTCCAACCCCCCTGCCTGTCATGGGCAGGGACACCTTCCACTAGACCAGGCTGCTCAAAGCCCTGTCCAACCTGGCCTTGAACACTGCCAGGGATGGGG
>JANHGB010041119.1:0-49701 GCA_026283785.1 Coracopsis vasa | reverse complement strand
TTTTTTTTTCTCTTTTCTTAAAGTAAATAAAAAATTGAATTAAAATGAATCAGTCAAAATGGTTGGGGGAAAAACACACTGATTAACACAGAAAGAAACATGACACATATTTGGATACATATTGTATTTTAGAGGATTTTTCCATATCATACTCTATTTAAGTGAATTGCCTTATCTTTATGCATGTATGCATTAACACACAAAAATGTGGACCCATATTTAGTGAATGTATATTTTTCTGTGAAATTAGCAGTATTCTGTACAAGTGATATAGAATGTATGACAGAATGATATTAACCTATATTGGATTTCTAAAGATTTTCTAACTGATATATGAAACTGGTTTGGGGGGCAATATGTACTGCTTTGTGTCCGTTTTTAAAAGGGAGATATAGAAAGCCCTTTGAACTTCTGGAATACTATGGTATCGCATAAAAGAACATTGGGAAAGAATTTAGTTCATATGCTACTGAGAGACATAGGCTTAAGACTTAAACCTGCTGTGATGGAGGGTGGATGCAATCAGCTCCACAGACGGGCTCCTGATGAGTGCCATGTTTCTTACTGCAATTTGAGTCTTTCTGAAGAAGGCAAATGTCTCTTATTTTGTAATGCATTGGGTATAATAAATGAAGTACATTATTTAATCAAATGCTACTCTGAATTTGCTGAAATGTTATGGGTGTTCAGTTCCTGTGTTTCAGTTTGGGTTTGTTTTTGCTTGTGATGCTAAAAGAAGATCTGGCTAGTTTTCTGGAAAGAGGATGAGGAAGAAGCATAAAGAAGGGATGCTTAATGAAAAAGTAGGGATGGAGGAAGGAAAAATCTATGTTTTCCATCCAGGGCATCATTAGTATCAGTCTGTTTTTTGGTTTTGTCTGTGAGATCTGTACCTAGATTAACAAAATTTTAATATCTGAAGAAAGGTTTTCTGAAGGATGATGGAAAAGGACACTTCTACACAAATTTAATCTATGTTGCACAGCAAAGCCTAATTTAAGTGTTAATCATGTTTTTATATTATCTGTAAAATTCTGTCTAAGAGAAAATAAAAAATATTGTCTCGTTAAGAAATCTGGCAGTATTACTGTGACAGTAATCATAATTTTATTCTACTTTCATAAAGCTTCAAAGGAGCTTGAGAAATACCCATTACTGATGCAGGCTTGAACATGCAAGTGAATAGCTGTATCAGCACTGTCATATATAATTTCAACACTATCAAGCATAAGAGAAGTTTAGCTGTCTGCAAAATAAAAACAATGGGCTGCTGGATAAGACTGATGCACATGTTTCTTTAGAAGAAAATAAGTATCTTGGAAACAACAAGACAAAGCAAACTAATTTTTTATTAAAGTAGTAAATGCTTTTTATTTTTTGCTGATGATAAATTCTTTCCTCAAGAAATGTAGTCTTCTTGGTTTTAAAGATATGTTTTTATATAGAATCATAGAATCATAGAATAGTTAGGGTTGGAAAGGACCTTAAGATCATCTCGTTCCAAACCGCCTGCCATGGGCAGGGACAGCTCACACTAAACCATGTCACGCAATGCTCTGTCCAACCTGGCCTTGAACACTGCCAGGGATGGAGAATTTACAGCTTCCTTGGGCAATCCATTCCAGTGCCTCACCAGCCCTACAGTAAAAAACTTCCTCCTTATATCCAATCTAAACTTCCTCTGTTTAAGTTTTAACCCATTACCCATTGTCCTATCACTACGGTCCCTAATGAGGAGTCCCTCCCCAGTATCCTTATAGTTTTGCTCTGGGGGGAAACAATGCAAAGAAAACATAAATTCAATAATTTGATTACACCATATACACTTAAAATCAAAAATGGATTCTATCTATGGAAATCTGTGAATACTTTGTAGCTATGCCAAAGCTCAGAGTATTTGTAATTACAAGCACTAAGACAATCTCCTTGGTTCTGGGCTGTATTTGAAAGTAATCCTGATTACTTAAAAATGAAGAAGACTATCACATATGAGCTCTGAAAACTCAGCTCTGTTCTGTTTCTACTGAGTCAAGGTATCAGCTTGGAGACTGACAAACGTGATGTGTATATATATTGTTTGTTTTTTCTTCTCATGAGCTTCATATTGAGTGCAACAGAGCATGATCCTTACAAAGTTTTGTTAGTTTTGGCCACACAATAAGTCCTTTTAAAGTAATTTGTCTTCTTTCAGTTCACTTCCATTGATTTAGGCGACCTTGTTCATGTTCCCCTCATCAACCCTGTTGGTCTGATATGGATTCAGCAGTTAGGTGATGAGCAGTTGGTTAAACATGGGACAAAGTGTACCTTTTTCTTGTGCTAATTAGAGAAAAGAAGGCAGAAAGTACAGCCCCAGCTCTAAAAATCCATTTTTATCCATTAGTGAAGGGCAGACTTCAAAGGGGCTAGAGGTTTTGCCAATTCAGGAAAAGAAATGCGGTGCTTCAGGATACCATACCTCTGTGGTGCACTCTGTGGCAAAGACACAGAATGACACAACACTTCAAATTGGGAAGCATAATGCAGGGATGACCACAGTCACCTGCGAGGAGCTGCGGAAGGATACGGCTGCCCTGGGAGGGAAGTACCTGGGCACTCTGAGACATGCTAATAGAAGTTGGTGAGATGTGGCAATAGTGAACAGCTTGATTTGGCTTGAGCAGTGGGAAAAGTCAAGGGACAGTTTGGTTTTCCTTCTACAGTACCATCTCGGTTTTGTTCTTTCTTTCTTTTGCTGGTTTTCCATTTCCTTCAATAACCTAGAAGCAGAAATTAATCTACTGAAGTTAGAAATATAATTTTAAAATTATCAGTTGCTGTGGAGTTGCAAAGAGAAAGAAGGAAAATGGGAGATGAGTACTATTCTTTTAATTTACATACCCAAAGGATCCAAGGGATGCACAAGAAAGAAGGTAAAATTAATCCCCACCATGGTGTCCTACTTTACCTATTCAGAGTTGCATAGCTGTAGTTAGACAAATCTAATATTAAAATTGATGGTGATGTCAAACTATGGTTTAAATCACATTTGCCTTTGAGCCTGCTTCCTGGCTTAAGTTAAAACAATTAAATTAATTAAAATGCTGCTGTAATCAACATTTAATTCCATATAGGCACAAATGCTTTTTTAGAAATGAGTACTAGCTGAAAACCAGCAACATTTTGGCTGTGCCTGTAATAGTCTCCCTTTTTCTGAATCTATGATAAGGACGGTTGGAATTAAAGTGGGAGTGGTACCACTACAGGGGCTCATTTGCACATGATGCATCCTAAAGTGTGCTGCCACTTTGGAATGTTGTTTCACCTTTTCAGGGATATTTTTTCTTAACCTTAAATTACAGGGTTAGAATTTTCTAACCTTCTTGAAAGGGAGAAACACAGTAAATTTGTTCTTTCTTTTTTTTCTGTTGGAATTGCTAAATAAAGGAGTTTGTAGTAATACATTTTTTAAATCTGAGACTAAATATACCTGAAAGAGAAGTAGTAAAGAAAATTTGCAGTGGTTTTTAAACTAAATCCTTTTCCCGTTATTGTTCCAAGTAAAGCTGTGCTGTCACTTCAGTCTTCTGCAGCAATGCAAACCGACATACAACACTGGGAACATGAATGAAACGAATAATATTTTCTAAATCATATTTATCACTGTCAAAGATCATAATGATTAGTGTAGCTATACCTATTTCTGTAAATCTGCTATGCAAGCTGACACTACAGCTCCGATTTACTAACTTTGGGGTCAGCCATGCTTTACTTTGGAATGCAGTCACTTTTAGGAATTTTTGCTTTAAAAAACAACGGGGTGGGATGTCCTGATTGCAATCTTGTCTGGGAAAAAGCAATTACAACACATTCTTGCTTTTGCTTCTGCGGTTGTCACCATGGTCTGGTGTGATGTTATGTCATTAACAGCTGATTGTGCAGGCTGAAGACCTGGTGGTTTGCTAACGAAAGCATTGATAATAGTCTCTTCCATTTAAAGGCTTATAGAGGTTATCATCTGCAGCTGTCTTACACTGTACTGACAAACTATTATTTTCTTTAAGTAAAGAAGATAAGAGCAGCAAGATGTGATGCAATTTACTTGAGGAGAGCTGGTAGCTGGTCTAAGCTGAAAGCTCAGGAATTTCTGGATGCTATTACTGCACTTGTCTCTGTGAGCTGGTGCTGCCTTCGCTGTAATGATCTCCCAGCAGCATTTGTATTAACCACTGCAGTAGTATTCAACCAACCCTGTCAGACCTGTTACAGCAGTTAATGTACATACACAGAAAGAAACAGCATCAGCATCAAGAATATCTCCACAATAAAACTATTTCTTAATTTAATTCAAAAACCAACAAAGGGAGAAAAAGGGCAATAATCTAAACTACAAAACGAACAGCATATGGCAAGCATGTTACTTCCACCTTGTGATATAAACACAGAGCAATAAACACTGGGTTTACTACTCTAGTAATCTAAACCCACTTTAGGAAACTTTGCTACTTTCCTCCCTTCCTCTTACTTTTTTCAATGCAATGCAAACTAATTTTAACTTTGTTACACGTAAAGTTATAGGATTAAGGTCAGTTGCACATTCTAGTTTTTATCAAATAACATTTTTCTTGTTTCCTGACAGCACCATTCCTTTTGGTTTATTTTCAGGAGATTTTATTAGAACTTAATTTTTTATTATAATTATATATTTTTTAATGATTATGATGTATTTTATATATATCCATATCAATTCCTGAGATTAATGTTCATAAAACATTCTCTGTATTTCTTCAGATATGTCGTCATTATTTGTCAGTCAGGACCACTATAATGATTTGCTTTTGGACTCATATGCTCATACTGGCCCACGGGATGTCCCAGACCATATAGCATCGTGCTAAGCATATAGAGCTGGGGGAAGAAGGAAGATGGGGAAGGATGTTTGTAGTGATGGTGTTTGTCTTCACAAGTAACAGTTACACATGATGGAGCCCTGCTCTCCTGGAGATGGCTGAACACCTGCCTGCCCATGGGAAGTGGGGAATGAATTCCTTGGTTTGGTTTGCTACTGTGCATGGCTTTTTCTTTACTTAAACTGGCTTTATCTCAATCCACAAATTTTCTCACTTTCCCTCTTCTGATTGTCTCCCCCGTCCTGACACAAGCTGCTGCGTGGTGCTTAGTTGTCAGCTGGGGTTCAACTATGACACAGGTAAAAACCAAAAGTTTTTGTATTTGTAAAGTAACATTAGGTACTGTTAGCAGAACTACAGCTAGCATCTGTGAATATTCAAGCAGAGGACCTTCATGCTTCCATCATAATAGCATTATACAAAGGGAACATATCTGGGGTATACGGTGTTGGCACCAATTCCTGCCTTCCTCCCTCCAGGCTAGACAGTCCTGGAGGTAGAGCACTTCTGAGCCAGACCCTGATTATTAGATCATCAAATATCAAGTTTGTTTATTGAATTTCCATGTTGGAGTTGAAATGGTAGCCAGATAAAACACTAGGAAATGACTTGTCCAGTTAGACACTATTTAAGAATGCAAGCAGTGACTGAAGATGGGATAATAGCAGCAGCATGGAAAGATGTCCTGGCACTCAAACAAGTACCTGTTCCTTTCAAAGGTGGTAAACTAAGCAGAGGGCAGGTGTGGGTGAGTGGTGCAGACACAGACTTGGGACAGTTCAGAAAGCTATTACATCCAAGTTTCTGTATGATGATGTAGTCCATTAAAGAGCAGGAGGAATATCTGACTAAACACCCTACGATTAAGATGCAGCAATAAAAAGGAACAGCAGATTAAGTGAAAAGTGCAAGTCAGAAGAAAAATACTTTGTTTACAAGGTCTTGCTGTCACTTTTGGTGTGGATCTGAAAGAATTCACATAGAATGGTAAGACCACAGATAGATCCAGGCATTCAAATCTAACCTGAGACTCAGCTCCTGGTTTCTCTGTGTCGCACGCACTGTTCTGCCAGAACTGGGGAAGGGAAGTACATAGAAAGCTCCAAGTGTCTCTCTCACACTCAAGACCAACATCTTCAGCTGCATAGCTCAGCCCAGAACTGACAGACATTCTGACCCGAACTGGGCTGAGTTCACTGAGCACAATTCTGCCTGGCAATGTCCATTGTCAGGCTTCATTCTGCTTTCACCCCTTTCTGGGACATTAAGGAGTTGCAGGGAATTCCCCTCAGCAACAGCTGAGGAGAAGCTCTTCCTCCCAACACCCTGAGGAACAGCAGCCAAATTGGCTGCGTTTCATAGCTGAAAAAAGAAACAGTCCTTATAGCAGATGGCAGGCAGCAAAGAGTGGTGTTAGAAACAACCTTTCAAGGCAATTCAATCAAAAAAATTACAATTCCACACAGCTTTCAAGGGGGACCCCACCTACCAAAAGAATCCTTAATATCCTAGCAAGGAAATTTCTCAGTCTTAAAAAAATAATGGTAAAGCGAAAACATCTAAATTTAACTAAAAGCAAATGTACATTGACACAGATTAGTGCTCGGGTACCACCAGCAGAGATGCAATAGGAAGAGACAACCATAACACCAACACCACATTTTGCTCCTCTACATGGATATCAAAAGTGCCAGCTTGATCCTCAGCAACAATATGAAACTTTAAGCAAAAAAGTCCTCATTGAGATCACACTAAGGGAACACATTTTACCACAGGACTAGAGGTATCACATGCTCCTTGCTGGCCATAGCTCTTTCTAGACTACGTTTTGTGTGAAACAGTATATAAAGTAATATAATAGGTACTAAACTGATTAGTTTCACACCATGCTAAATTAGCTTATACTGAGATTCAAATTTGGAGTAGAAACTAATAGTGTTCGAGGAATTTATTGTTCACTTTTACTCAACATAGCTCAAGCTGCTGTTATCTGCTAAATATCATCATCATGCATGTGCCCCCCTTGCCCATTCTGCCACTTAAAATCACCCCAAAAGTACAGCATTAAGCAGATTATGTTTTCTCTAAGTTGACCTTTAAAACTGAAGTTTACAATGCCCTGGTAAGAACTTTATATCTTCATTTACATAATTTTCCTCTAAATTACAAGTCATGTTTTATCAGAACAGAGTATGCCAGAGGATATGAGGAAGCCAACAGCAACACATTCAAGCCCCATGGGATAAAAAGTTCTCGCAGACAGGATACACAATGCAAGAAAACAAGAAAAAACAACGAAAATCATCTGTTGTTAAATTACAGATGCCCTCTTTCCTTTGGGGGTTGCCAATCATCTTCTGCTCTTTCTCAACATTTTAAACAAATATTCAAATAAGATGGAAAAGAAAAGTTAACAAGTGGTGAATTGCTCGGATTGTTCATAGTCATCTGGAATGATATGGCAGCACAACTTCAAAATAAGCAAGGTTGTTTCCTTCACTTGCTACATAAGAACAGAAAGTTGAGCTCTAGCCCCAGCAGCATCACAGGAAATTAACATCAATCCAGAAGTAACAGAATGATGACAACAGAATTCAAAATGTACTGGCTAGAGGAAAGTTTCCCTCAACACTTATTAACACCCAGCATCCATCAAATATATTATTGTTCCTTGACAAACGTGTGAAAACAGAGTAGGGTCCCAGAATGGTCCAAATCTGGAAAGTATTTCACGCATCAAACCAAGTTTGCAGACATTTCTTGGGTGAAATAGTAGTAGTTAAAGACCTGTATGCAAGCATCATGACATGTTTTCAAGGCCATATGTACACTTGTAGTAGCTTAAATGCATACCTCCAGTAGGAAGCTCCTTTAAAATTCTTAGGCAGAAAATACAGGGCTACTTTTGTATCATCTGTGATGCTGATTGTTCTCAGCTAGAACACCTTTACACAAGAACTGAATAGAAATGAGAACATACTTGGCACCCCTCTGAAAACGTCTTGCATGATGTGCTAGGAAAAAAAGAAAAGGAATCTTCTTTTTCGCTGTATTAATTAACCCATGATTAAAACAATAGACACAGCTATTACAATTTTTACATGTTTGATTTCTGAAGCAGACAAGACCCTACCAGCATACCATGCATATTTAATATATATATGCCTTCTTAACAGGGATGTTCACTAGGAAGAGGCAGATCAGCTGAGTAAATCCAAGTCAACTCTAGAGCAAGCTCTACAAATGAGGTTTCTACACTATGCCTTGGCTAAATCTGCATGTGATACTCCAACTCTTTGTTGCACTGCCCTTTAATCAAGTTAGACACAAAGCTAAAGAAGGAGAGAAAAAAAAATGCTTACACTCAATAAAAGCAAAATAGTCCATTTCCTTTTAAATACTATGATTCAAGATAATTTAATAATAAAATAATAATAAAAAACCCCAAAACACCAAAACCAAGAAAAAGAAAAAACATAGCTTTCTCCTATTCCCACTGGCCAGAATGCTCATCAGGCTATTAAGTCAATTGTTTCCCTTCAAAACCACCTAACCAACAGTTACATGTCAGGTTCTCACACAGTGACTAACTGCAGGCAAGAAACAACAGGTAACAACTCGTGTCCCTGCTGAGCCATGTTGACTTCTGCCAGTCAGAGCCCACTCAGCTGCTCATATCTCCATGCACATACAGGCATCCTGAAGGTAGCTGTCTTTCAGCATGGGAAAAACAGCAACGGCGCCATTCTGCAGCGAATGAACCTTCCAAATAGTATTTAGGTGCCATCTCCAAAATGCTCAAGCTCTTCTAGCAAAAGACTATCAGTGGCAATCAAACTCATTTACATTACAAAACTGCTCTCAAGAGATTACTGAAATCCCTGGTTTCACTTATTTAATTTGGTAAACAGATTTTGCTGCTGCAAAGTAGATTTCCTATCTGGGTGAACTCTTGCTGCATGAAAAACATGACACTGAATATAGGCTCACAGAACAACTGTAACTGGGCTGGTGCTATCAAAGAGACACAAAGGAAAGAAAAGGAAAATGCTGCAAGCTTTTTGACCTCATGGCTAGGTTATGGTGCGCAGAGCTGCAGAACACCAACTCCTTGAGAAATAAAGCATCTGCGTACTGTCATCTGTGCCAGTGCTCTAGTCCTGATTTCAAGCAGTACCATAGCAAGGTAAAAAAAAGAAAGACGCATTTTGTAGTAATATTTACCCCTGTTTATCAGGTACTTGCATCAGTTGCACTGTTACCCTGCTGGATAAAATCCCCACTGTAGATACAATCATATCTGAAGATATCTAAGAAATAAAACCACTTTGTTTGTCCACTACACTAGGCTTTTCTTGCAGAGTCAGTCTAACCTCATCCAGAACTGTAAAGCACATCTACCAGCCCTCTGAGCAGTGCTGTGGAAGCTTACCATGTAAAAATGTCATTTGCCTTTTGTGGTGACAGCTGTAAATGTGAACTAAAGAGTTGCAACAGGAAGTAGCATTTCACAGACCTCCTCCTCTCCTGTCACCAGCATTTAGTGGAGCAGACTGCTGTCTGTAAAAGGATACAGAAGGCAAGAAGTCATCTCTTGGCTTTCACTGTGGAAGATGCAGTTGCAATAGCCCTGCCTCTGGCTCATTTGCTCAGCAGTGATTCAACAGACCTAGCTTGCACAGATGGGGAAACATGAAGTACATTTAAAAAACACTAGGAATCAGTTTACTGCAGAAAGGTAGAAATATGCTGCAACAGAGATGGTACTTGCCAGCTGTGGCCTCGCAAAAGCAGGCTTTGACATTCTCTTAATGCTCTCCTCCACAGTTCTGCACAGAGGAGAGAATTAGGGACAGACAAGAGTATGTCACTCTGCTCATCTTATGAAATTATATACACGCAAGCCATCCAAGATTAAGGAGTTTCTTGCACATACACCAACGTGCACAAAAGGTACAATGTTAGCTCTTTTGGAAAAGTAAAGAGAAGAACATGAGGCTCTTAGACTGATAAATCAATCTGAATTGTTACAAAGGCATGTTATAGAGTTTCATTACCATGTTTACCGTTTATGAAATATAGACACATGTGGGTTCTTAAACAGCCAATATGTATTTTGAAAGCAAGTATTATACTTGACCGACACAAGTGACAATGCTTCCTTCTCCTTCAGGGCAATCCATTTCTTTTATGATGGCATGCTACTTTGGGAATTTAAGCTGCTGATAATTTCTCTAGCCTCCTAGATAGAGGATAGATCACTTCTCTATCTTCATACAGCATTTCTAGTTTTTGAAGAATGCAGAACTGTTTTCTAGGTAAGGAGGACCAGCATGAAAACAATCATTTTTAGCCTCTATGTTTATAAAGGGCATCTGATAAATGTGGTGGCTTTTGACAAGCCTCTCTGTAACAATGACAGGGTGGTTAGAGCAACGTGTAATTCTGTTGCTTAAACATGAAGCACTAACAGTTAAGCCAGGCATGGAGAAGGTTTGCAGCCTGAGCTTTACCAAAGTATTATAAAAGATGAACTGCCATCAGTGGTGAACTGGGCAGGAAGTGCTGAGTGGTCTTACTTCATTTCAACCTGAGAGGTGGCTGCAGCACAGTAGCAGGAGCACTCCTCCGCTGCTGCAGATGCCCAGGGCTTCAGACACCAAGGGCACAGCCATATAAAGCCTTCCCAAACTCAAAATGGTCTTTTCTCCCACATAGAAAGGGCTGATTATTCGTGAAAAGTGTACTACAAAAGCTTGACTCTTTCAAAGAACATCAAGTATCTACAACTATAACACATACTGCCTCTGCCTCTAAACTTGCATACAAGCATGTTACTACAGCCGAAATGTTGAGGATGTGTATGCTTTTTTCACTGGGTTTTTTTGTTTGTTTGGGTTTGCTTTGGTGCTGTGGTGATTTTGAGGTTAGAGTTTGGAATTTTTTTGGTTTTGATTTGATTTGTTTGGCTTTTACTTCAGGGTTTTTTTTAACACAACCCCCTCTTTTTTTATATTAACAAAAATAGCCATATTAGCTACAGGCATCCAGCTTCTAATTAAACCTGCCAAAGACACTGTGGATTTTTGTTTTCATTGTTTTCTGAGTAAACAGGGAATCCATGCGCACTGTATCTGCCTTGGCAGGGCACTGCATAGCCCTCACTTGCAAGGGTGAAGTAAATAGCTTAAGGAAGAAGAAAGAGCTTTGAGGATTGTGTCATACACGCATTACTATAATGCTCACATCAGCAGCACTGTGGCTTTTTAATTTAAAACGTGTATTCCTTGGAGAATTACCATTATCTCATTTTTTTGCACTCTACCTATTATACAATTATTTTCAGAGATCTTAACGTAACTGTCATGGCTTCTGAAAAGCAGCTCTCGCAACCCCCAGCCACCACCAGCCCTTTCAAAGGGCCCAGAGGGAAAGCAGCACATCAATTGTTACAGCTTTCAAGGCATCTTTTTAAAAGGAAGAGTTAAGTGTTATTTTATATATTTTTCATGCATAATTTCAGTTATTTCTCAGTAAACATATATCCCAAGGCTCTAGCATTTCATCACAGAGGTTTAATTGCAGAGGGGAATTGAATGCAAAAGGAGGGGGGCCGTTGGAAAGTGGGGAAGGGTGTTACACCTTCGGAGGCGCGACTGCCCGGACCCCGCCCCTGCGCAGCGAACGCGGCACTACGGCGCCCCCTGGCGGCACGCTGCGCGTTCCGCGGAGGGGCGCGTAGAGGCGCGCTGTGGTGAGGCCATTAACCAGGCGGGGGGGCGGGAGAAGGGGAAGGAAAAGGAGCAGGCCTCGCTTGATGACTACACAATGAGGAATGATACATTTTAATTTAAACACCATAAACCTATTGAGTGCTTAATTAACTTTAACCATCTTTAGGGGAATGGAGCCAATTTGAGTGGGTCAAAAGGAGTTGTTTCAATATCAAACAGTTTTACATAGTCAATCCATTCATTCGGCCTACAGCTACTGATTAACACACAAAATTAACATGTTAGTAAAAATTCATATTCAGGTCTCTGGGGAAATTAAGATGCACATGCACAGAGCATGATTAGCACAACTATTGTTTTCCCCCAACAATATAATTTAATGGGTTCTCAGAATTACAGAAGGAGAGACTTGGTGCTGGTTTGAATTGATTATTTACCACAAAGCTTTGAAATATAGAGAAGGCAAAACATCCTGAGCCAAGAGGCCAGCAAATGGAAGAAAACAGGAGCAGAGCAAGTCTCCAGGTTCCTGCTCAGGAGGGTAAGGCCGGAGCAAGGGAGCTGGCAAGCATCAGGCTCTCACCGTCCCCTGCTTCCCTTTGCCCTTGCCTACCACCGCCTTCTTATCCTTCTCCCCTCCTTCCCTTTCATGTCTTGATGTTGTTTTTTCACTGTGTCATTTGTTTTAGTAAGAGAACAAACAGCTCAAAGCTTCTTCCTGTGCCTCAAAGTATTGCCCATGCCAATTAGTTTTTCAGAAATAAGAGGATTAGGAAAGGCGCCAAACAGACAACGCAAAGGTGAATAAAAGAGGTGATACTTTAAACACATACAACTGGCAAGCCAAACAAAAATCACAGCCTGGAGAACCTGGCTTAAGTAATACTGGAAGAGAAAGAGAAATTCTCAGCAAATTCAGCAGATTTTGGATCAGGCTCTCACACATGGGCGTTCCTCCACACGATGGTGTCCCACACATCCTATAGAAAAGTAGTCATTTCCAGCACAGAGAGGCACTGAGAGGTACCAGCCACACAGTTACACACAGAGGTGAGTCCCATGAGGCCACCAAAGCCTGAAAGTAAACAGCAGAGCAGGAAGGCAGAGTAGCAAATGTCTGATTTTGTGCATCACTAAACTATCAGTAAAGCCTCTCATGTTTAGCAAGTTAAAAAAATGTAGTCACATGGGGTTCAGATCAACCACTTCAGATAAAAAGACCCCTTCTGCTTCTTACCTGAATAGCATATCCAAGCTTTACACAAAGATAAACTGACAAACTAATGAAGGTCTTGTGAGTGGGAATGGTCCCCTGGCCTTTCTAGGTTTGACATATTAATTATTTCACGTCAGTATGTCAGTAAAGCCAGAAAGAGAGGGAATTCCCTCTGAATAAAAAGCAGGCGACCATACATGCAGCTTGTTAGAAATCAAGCCACTATATCCACCCACTACGCTTGAGCTACCAGACCTCAGGTCCCACTCATCTCCAGTCTGCAGTACAAGAGAAGCTTACAGCCATACTCCCTGTGGATTCCAAGAACATCTACAGTAATGGGGACAGTCTGGAGCAGGAACTGGTGATCCTTCATGAGATGAGCAGATAAAACATGAAATGAGAAAGATGCTGCAACCTCCATGTCTTTTTTTTTTTTTTCCCCCTCCAAAACTCAACTGCACAAAGCCCTGTGCAATCTAATACAGCTTTTGGATTAGTTCAGCCTTCAGCAAGAGATTGGATTAGGTGGCTTCCAGAGATCCCATCCCATTTAGGGCCTCCAACACAAGAGGGGCATGGACCTGCTCAAGCAAGTCCAGAGGAGGCCACAGAGATGCTCCAAGGGCTGGAGCACCTCTGCAACGGAGACAGGCTGAGAGAGCTGGGCTTGTTCAGCCTGGAGAAGAAAATGCTCCAAGGAGACCTTTAGTCAACTTCCAGTGCCTAAAGGGGCCAAAAGAAACATGGAGAGGGACTTTTTACAGAATTTCCCTGTGTGTCCTTGCAATGGGCATTTCAGACACAAAATGGCATTAAAATTTCATGAAAACAAGGGCATCTTTCATGAAGTCTCCAAGTCTCTTGGCAGAGAAAACTGAGGGTCTGTAAGAACCAACATGTGACACTGAAGAATTTCAGCAAAGACATCCATCTACTCACCTCACATAAGACTACTTCCTACCAAAAAGCAAACGATAAATAATAATGAATTTATCTCAGCAACTATTTAGTTAAGCCAAAGAATTATAATTTGCTCTCATAATTTGCTTTTTATCACAACACAATAAATCATAAGTAGGTGATCCATGAATAAATTCCATGCAAAAGCCAAAATGTATGGTTCATATCTAAGAATAGGTGAGCAGCTATACTTTCAATAGCATAAAGGATTCAGTCTAAACACAGAAGGAGCAACATAACTAGTAGGCAAAGTTTGTAAACCCCATGGGTAGATCCCCAAGCTCACGAAATATTCTTCATAGGATATGCACTGATACATGGAATACAAGTGAACTTAGGTAATAGAGCTCTCTGCAAGTATATAAAGAGTTCTGAAGCATGTTTTGCTAGCTGGTAAAAAACACATTGGACTTCTGCAG
This sequence comes from Coracopsis vasa, assembly GCA_026283785.1. Taxonomy (NCBI): domain Eukaryota; kingdom Metazoa; phylum Chordata; class Aves; order Psittaciformes; family Psittacidae; genus Coracopsis; species Coracopsis vasa. The sequence goes on along the minus strand of JANHGB010041119.1, from coordinate 35,480 downwards.
GCTCCAGGTGTGTTTTCCACTGAAACCACACAGGCAGTTACCAGTGGCATATGACAGGACATAAGCATACATGCATTTTTGAGAGCTTTGCAGCAGTATGCTCCAGAAGGCTGTGTGGCTTTAGAGTTGCAAAAAGAGCACTCCTTTGTTTTACATACATGATGAAAATAGTATAGGTACAATGACATTTTTCTATGAACTTTTTCTATTGCACAAGTGATAGTCTGAACCCCATTTAAAAACAGAAGAACCAGAGCTTTTCCTATTATGATCTTTTCAAGCAGAAAAAGTGAAGAGTTATGACAAGTTTATGCCACTTCTGAGATGTTTAACACAAGTATCATAATTGTCACTTAATGGGTGAGGAAACAAAGACAGACTTGTCTCGGTGGTGTTGTCTGTTCTCTATAGATCACACTTATTTTCCTTTCATATTTAAGAAATGTAATTATGTTTAATTCAAATTACAAGAGAAAATAATTACACAAAGCCATTTTTTCTTTATAGTTAATCCTCTGAATATTTTATTTGCCAAGGCATACAATTTTCCAAAAAGAAAACATTAACTTATGTGGCCCGTATGGAATTTATTTAATTATATGATATTCCAATATGGTTCCCTGCAATTTATTATGTTAATTAGCTAGATTATGTGTGAAACATTTTCTAATGAGCATATTCTTTTACTTTTCTAATGAGCATATTCTTTTACTTTATATGGGTTGGGATTTTTTTTCTAAGTCCTTCTAATGAACCGTTTTTGTGCAGTAGTAAAAGATAACTGGGCTTTGCAGTTTAAACAAGACGTATTGTAATTTACACCAATAGTGACTCGCTCAAGATTGAGAACCTTAAACTGCATATTTTGTGAGACTGCAATTTCCTTACCATAATTAAACACAATAATTGGACAATAGTGCATATTTGATATAATAACTGAATCCTATAGTAATTTAGGAGGAAATGCAATATCATTTATTACAACTGGGGGAGGGAAATTAAAGAAAAAGGTACTCAATGACTTTTTTGCCTCAGTCTTTACTGGACAGAGATCCTTCCTACCATGCTGCCCAAGACAGAGGAGGCAAAAGCTGGGACTGAGATAATGAAGAACCACCCACTGTAGAAGATCAGATTCAAGATCATCTAAGAAACTTTAAACTGACAGAGGGGAAATTTAGATTAGATATTAGGAAGAAGTTCTTTCCTATGAGGGTGATGAGACACTAGCACAGGTTGCCCAGAGAAGCTGTGGCTGCCCCACCCCTGGCAGTGCTCAGTGTCAGGGTGGACAGGGCTTGGAGCAACCTGATCTAGTGGAAGCTGTCGCTATCCATGGCAGGGAGTTAGAACTGGATGAGCTTTAAGGTCTCATTCAACCCAAACCCATCTGGGATTCTATGGTTCATTCCTGAAAATGAGAGGGGGAAAAAAAGAAAATAAAATATCTCACTTTCTTCACCATCATTTGCAGCTCAAAACTAACATACAAGAGAACAAAACTGTATCACAAACACACACAAGCTCACATAAAAAATGTACTGGTGAATTGGAAGGTATATCCATGTACATGGCAGCAAAAGTCTTAAATGATACTTGTCTACCATAAACTCACTTTAAGATTCAGAAGAACAGCAAAAGACAAAAACTGTCAGGAAAAATAGTTTCTCAAACAGGATAAAGAAAAATGCAGACCTGGATATCATGATAGGATCCATTTTTTGCAGATAGTACATGTAATTTTTTTGTAGGTGGTAGAGGACAGAAACCTGTCCCGCTGCTCAATGGTGAGGGCAAGGGATGCTTAACGAAAAAAGAAATCCACAAAGAAATTCAAGTTGAATCAGCCTCTCTCCTTAGATCCTGAAAAGTTTTACGTGTGTCATCTGAAAGTATATTAGCACTACAGAATCACTGATGTTGGGCCAAATGTCACATTCAAGTTCTTTTCCAATTATTATCTTACCATTTATATTCATTTTCCCTTAATGAGAGCACTGTTAGAGCACTATAGAAAATCCTGCTGTGACCACACACATTTCGAAGACTTGACAGTCCAGCCAGCCACTGAAGCCCTATAAATATTTCAGATGACCTAAATTTTTTTTGACCAACAGATACTGATGTAATAAGAAAAATAATGCATGGAGGAAGAGGAGAAAGCTTCAGGGTGTATTCCAAGCAAACTAAGCTCGTGTTGATTTCCTCCAAACATTACATTCAAGTCACAGTCACTTCAACGTACAGTCAATATTCTTCAGATGTTTATATACTTTGTGTTAAATCTTTTGGCTTGACTGTTGTTAACAAACCAAGAAAGTTCAGGACTATGTTATTGTTTATCTTTTGAAGAACAATAGAAATACTGCTATATGTTACAGTAACATAGCACACCTGGTAACAGACATAGCATCTCATGCAAATGCCATGAATTTTGGCTGCACTGAAGATTTTGCTGGCAGTAGGTAAATCAAATCTAACCCTATATCTGCTCAGTGAAGTGTCTCTTCTTTTAAAAGATATCCTTGACGAAAACTGCCACAATAAGCTTGCTACACTAAGGCATGTATTAGTCCAACCATGGTTTTGTCCTTTGTTTTGTTTTTTTCCAAACTGCAATTTTGCAGAATAAACATCTTAAATGTTACTGTATAGTAAGAAAGAGCTTGAATCTCACTGTCCCTCAGTGGATCACACCGAGGCACTAACCAGCAAGAGGAAGTTTGGCTGTCTAAACCATTGCCACCACTTCCTCAGAGATCTCCCACAATGACCCTGACTTGCAGATCACAGCTGAGATCACACCATGGACTAATAGTTTAGTTAGAATATTATTAAAGGCTCTCTGACAGTGAGCCTTTTAAAGCATCTTACTTTGCTTTAATGCTCTTTAAAGAATTAAATAGGACTAATATATTCACAGTGAAGTTTATATCAGCTCAAGAATGCTTGCATTATGCCCCATTTTTCTTTGTTGTTTTGCAGAGCAAAATAGTGACCAGATAGAGATAATATAAAATATGTTCTATTCCCACCACTTAATACTTCTGTACATCACAACTTGTCTCAGCACTTCCTCATAACAGCCAGCTAGACTATGTGGCGTGTAGCTACCTTCACCATCAACACAGCATGCCCCATCAGAGCAGGGATTACAGTCTGTGTCATGCTGTGACTGGCAGCAGTTGAAAGACTCAATATCGGTTCTTGAATCTTTTTCTAGTAGTTGCTGGATGCAACTCTAACAACCACTAATCTTAAACTGCAATACACTCTAATCCTTGCCAAGTCTTTCTGGAAAAAAACCTTGCACCAAGTCACAAGATTCCTCAGTGCTGAGCTCTAAGACTTTCAGTACTGCAATAGTTTTAAATTAAGTGATTGGTGATGAACAAATATTCTTTCCACGTGTACTGTACCCTTCAACACACTACTGACAGTTTTAAAAACTCATGCATTAAAATCATTGTGTAACTATGTATTTAAAACAATTAAGTCATCATTAATTCGGTAAATGACATAATAGTCCTTTAAAATTACAGAGGAAATCCTTTCCCATGACATACATAGATATGATATTTGTCTAACAGGGTGATCTACTTATTATGCACCAATTTAATGCTTTCTTTAAATATGTAGCAACAAAATGCACAAAGGAACAAAGTTACTTGACATAATTTTTTGACACCATAAGTTTAAAAATCCTGACATGCCAAGCTAACTTAAAACACATTAATGCCAGCACAGGACCTCCCAATTCACTTGGCACCAAAGGGTTAATCTCATCAAATTAATATCCGACCTCAAATAAGAATAATTGTAGCAAGAAGCAAGGTCTTATGATAACCTTAGTAAGTCCATGCTACTTCAGAACACAACAGTAAAAAAGCCATGCAAATGGAGATGAATGGAGCACAAGCCACTGAGGTAATTAAAAATGTATTTTCCATCTCCTAGTAATTGAATTGTGTACAAGCTGCAAGTTAATGAGGTCATCTACCCTCGAGCACTGACAGGGAAGCAGGAATAATTATCTTTCAATTTTTTCTTATGTAGCAATTAATTTTAACCATTCGCCTCCACCCCACTCCCACTCCCCTCATTCCAGTCAGTCAAAGTCCTAGCTAAGCCGAATTGACAAGCCATTGACAGCATAGCGGCACGGCGCAGCGAGGCGGGCGAGGCAATCACAGGGCTGCAGCTGGTGAGGGCTAAGCGCTTCCAGGTGAATGGCACCGGAGAGCCGGCATTCTGCCACTCTGAGGACTTGGGACATATAGGAGTGCCTAACAGCACATCTGGTGCCAGGTGGGCAGGGAGGGGACGTTGTTGATTCGGGAAGTGAGCAGAAGGATGGACAAGGATTGATGAATGGACAAGACTTGAAACAAAAATAGCGCTTTTTTTTTTTTCCCATCATTGAGTATTGCATACTGCATTTGGTGGCTGTATGAGATAACGTTTCATACCTTGGCTTCTAATTCTAAATCACTAACATCAATTAGACTCAAACCCTTATGACGCCTCCTGTAACTAACTGACAGACTTACAGCAACTCTACACTTAGAAGGAACTAAACATGTGCCAAATCAAATTTGTGAGAATGGGACATAAAAAGCAGTTTGACCTGTGAACCAAGGCCTCTCAAGCTCTGTGCAGATGTCCACATTAATAACTGGGCAACCTCTGTGGTCCTTTCCTTGACCCCTGCCATCTTTCAGAAGCTAAAATGAGCATCTCTTGTCACAAAAAAGCAGATAACTTGTAACACTAACACCACCAATGTAACAAATGCACTTAAACATTTCATTAAAATGGTTAAGATCAAAGGGAGGAGGCCTAAGTGTTTGGTTATTAATACAACTCCTACAGTTCCTTTCTTCAGTTAAGACAAACATTATGAGCACATTGCATACCAAATGGAGCACACAAAGACGGCCATGTGAGCCCACAATGACAACTTGTCCCTGTATGTCCATGTATATCAACTTGTCCCACTTGCCCTCAAGCTCCATTTCTTCTACAACTTTCATTTTTGGCTAGCATTTTTAGGAAGAAGCCCTTTCCCAACCACAAGAATTCTGATTTAGAAACTCTTACATTCATGAATTATGACAATGATTGTGTCTTACTCACCTGGCTCAGCAGTGCAGCAAGCCTCCTTACCAGGTAAAAACTCCTTAGCATTTACACTATTTAAAAGTCTCTTATACGCACTACTATAGCTGCAGAGAAACTTCATGAAAATGGTAGGAATTATTCTGTGTCAGCAGTGGTGTAAACAGAGAAGAAATCTCAGACTGCTGCCTTTGACTCGAAGTCCAAAATCTGACTACCTCTTCTTTTTACTACCCAGTTTAAGGTTGGTGGGGTTTTTTTAGGTTGATTCTACATATTTCAGAAGTTTTCAATATATTTCCTTTTAGATGAGCATAATTTTCAAAACAAATCTTGGTAGAAAAGGTAACAGAAATTAGTCCTTAGTGCTTTACTCCATTAGAAATGCAAATAGTGGTCATTGCAGGTGTGAAAGTAGGCAGCACCTGGAAAAGTGTTACATGCAAAGGGCACTTCAGCTTCAATATAAAACTAGCATCAGGGATGAAATCAAAAGCAAGCAAATGCAAACGTGGAGACTGGAGGGAAAAGGAGTCATCATTTTCTTTTGAGCACATAAATAACACATAGCAGTTCAGTAATACAGTAATAGCAGTAATTTCTATACATTTTATCACCTAACTTTATGTACTTTGCAGCAGAGTCTTCTACTTTGCTTCCCTGGGATGCTACATTTCACAATCTAAAAGCTGTTGAGCTAAATATAAATAATCCAAGAAGCGGAAAAATAAGAAGTTTCTCCTGAAATGAAGATGAATTTTTGCTTCCAGATTGAGACTTCATTTCAATTTCTCATGTCATAGGGAAATGTCTAACACATACCCATAGCATATGTAGAGATTAATACCTTTACAAATACCAGCATTTCTGGTATTTCTGACTTTCTTCACTACTGTGCAGTACCCAAGAGAACAGAAATTGAATCAGTATCTATTCTGACAAATCACAAATGAAAACAAGGAAACTAACTGCCACTTAGCCAACCAGAAATAAATATTCTTGGGTGATCACAAAATAAAACTCAAAAATTTTGCTCAGGATTGAAATAACAAAAAAAATCCACTTCTCTCAGGAAGCTGCAGTAGTTTAACTAACTGCAGCCAAGTGCAAGCTTCAGACAGCTGTGAACACTAGTGACAAGTCCAGATGAGCAGCAATCAGTTACAGTATTACAGAGAAAAAGCACATTCATAAAGCTAGTATTCATCAGTCAAATTCGTTTGAAGACACTACATACACAGACATGATGGAAAGACATGAATTGTACTACAAAGACAAAATCATTCTCAGTGGTTAGTTAAGTGTTGTCAGTCAATCCTAACCATTTCACAGGCAGGTTTCTCTCTGTAATGGCAGATTAAACTTGGCAGACTTGATGGGGCGTAAGAAACTTCATGTAGCTACCACTCCTGCTCTTTTTGCAAAGCTAGGGCATGTTCATCCCTTTAGGTTTACTCCAGAAAGCCCAGATAAAACAAGAAAATCAGTTTCTATGTCGTCTGGAGGTTCTCCTGCTCTCATTAGAAGGGAAAGTTCGAATACATCTGCATAAGCTGAAGGAGCTGCTTCATCCTCTCTCTTGCCTCTGAAGTGCAGAAGGATAGAGGAATGAAGTGCTTGCTCAAACAGTGCCAGTGGCCAAAGAGGAAAGACATGGCTTATCATGATACAGCTTCTCTTCTGAACAAATACAATGTTCTGCTGGGTCAGATAAATGGTCCATCCTAGGAAGCATTCTGTATCCCAGGAAGAGAAAAAGGTTTAGTCTTTTTTAATATACCTAGCACCATCAAATTGTCTTCTACACATTAGTCTCAGATATATTATTTTTATTAGATATATTTACATATTCTATCTCCATATTAAAATGTTTAGGGGATGTTTCTGTCATTTGTTAAAACTTTCTGTATTTATACATTAAAACATCTGTGTGAATTTTACATTCACTTTCTGTCAGTCCAAGTCTTCAGATTTGGATTAATGCCCTTTCCTAACATTCCTGTGATATAGATCCAGGGAAAATTAATATATGAAGAACTAGGTGAAGAATCATCACCCTTTAGCTTCAAAATCAAAAGCCTTTCTTGTATCATACGAGGGCCAATTGCTATTTAGGTTAACCATAAGAAAGAGAACCACCTCTACTTCAACATACAAGAAACTCCATAACATTAAGTATGTTACCTGGCTACCGAAAAAGCTCTATGATCAGGAGAATTCATGCAGCAAATGCTGCTCAAAAAAATCCAGGTTAAACACTTTCTTTCCAAAAAGTCAGAATCCTAAAACTTAGATATTGTTCTGAAATCCACCACAGCTGGAACACAAAGCAAGAAAGTACATAAATCATTTTGTCTAGAAAAGCAGAGAGACATGTAATTCTTTTGCTTCACAATCAAAAACCTCTAGCACACAAATTAAATCAAAATCTCTGCTTGGATGCTGAAGTATAAAGGAACTCATGTTCCCAATACACTGCAAGCGAGACACATTGTCACAGATGCACAGGAACAATTACACCTTGATACAATTTTGTTTAAATACAAGCTATTCCTTTCAATAATGATCTGCACAGGAGAGCTGATACGATTTCATCCTGTAGACAGTTGGAAAGCATCAACATAAGCCATCCTAAACGCCAACATTAGACATATCAAAACTTCAGATTAGTGCTTAAATTTGATAACCAAAGTGCCAGTTTGAAAGGTAGAACTTTTCATACGTACATCTCAGGCTCTTTCAAAACAAGTGCAACTAATTTTGGTCTAGTGTAAGTTTTACAGTGTGAATTGAGAACACTGCATAACATCCCAGTCTGTTTGCCTATACTAGGCTCCTGACTGATTTTTCTTTCCATTACTGTGAAAACACTAAAGGCAGCAACCTGGGAGTACCTATTGAATCCATTACCTTCTCTTCAGGTAACAGCTAAAAATCGCAGCCCTGCCAATCTGCAAAAGAACATGGTCCCATTTCAGAGGCATGCCAAATGTAAGCTTTAAAATTCAACTGAGTTTCCTATTTACAATATTTAATTTCTCATATAATCAACACTAACTTGAGACAGGTCAAATCCTGTACAAATATTTCCTTTGTCCCAGAGATCAACATAATTACTTGCTACACTAATACACCTCTTATAAATACTTACCAAATATGACCTTTTTTAATGATAAAATGGCTTATTACATAAATTTGTGCACTCATGAAAGATTTTAGGCTGCACCATTAAATACTTCTGCATTCATTTTCTACAAATCCCATCTACCCAGATGTTGCTTATCACTCATCCATTTAATTATTGCACTGTTGCCTTCCTCTGGCTTTGACACAGTGGGATAAATTGTGCTCAGGTGTACTGTTCACCCTCTTCCAGACACTTTCCCCCTCCTCTTCTCTAAAGGGTCATATAGGGCATCTACATGAAATAGATGTTGCAGGAAACTTCACACAAATGGTGAAATTGATGTTTTTCAAAAGCCTAAGATCTTAAGACTCTGATCTTATGACACAGCATGTCAGCTTGGCATACAAGCCTGCCCACGTGGGGGGTCCATGGCAGTCTGCACAATGGCTCTGGGAGATCCAAGCATAAAGGAAGTTACGTGAAGTAAATATCACAGTATTGAACTTACCTCCAGAGCAGGGGATCAGTTTCAGTGATCATAATGATGTTTACTGAGGATCCTTGATAAACCTAGTGGTTCTCTCCAGCTGTTCAGCTACCAGAGCAAGGTTATTCTGTAGGATCTTTCTAAGCCCCCACAGAACAGGTTGCTGACTGTGGAACTCCATAATAATAATTTAGAAAGAACAATTTACATTCTTGACATATTTAGTTTCAAAAGCACTGTTATTTACAGCTATTTTCCTTCACCAGCTGGCTCAGTATTAATTTCTCACACCACTCAGTATTGAGTTCTCCCAACCCCACTTCCTAGTCAAACACAAATATTAGGGAATATGCAGAAGGGAGCATAGCAAAAATTGAAGATTTTTCAATAGGTTTTCAGGTAGCAATCTACAAAACCAGCGTGAATCTCTGCTCAGAGCAATTGGGAAAACTCTGCTTCTTCCAGACGCTATTATTAAAGTGTTGCATATTAGTTCCAGCTAAGATAATTTTCATAAATTGAAAACTTTAATGTCACAAATTTTTTAATGAAAATTTGTTAAGTGCCACAGTTTCTAACTATCCTCAGGCTTGGATAGAAGTCAAATATAGTCAGTTATAGCCAGCTTTTATTCCCCCAAAGATTTCATATGGGTTGAGTTCTGATTTACTGTCTCCTGGCACCAAACTGATTGACTAATTTCACTCCTTAATTGAAACTATTCTTCCTCCATTCCCACCTCTCCCTAAATGGCATGATAACCAAAATATTTGATTTCTGCATCATCTGAAATAAGAAAATTTATTTTAGTTTCCAATGCATAGGTAGATTATCTATTGAGTTGAAAAACTAGAACTTTTATCACACCAGTCAAGATCTGTTGCTCATCACAGATTATGCTTTGCAATGCTGATCAACAGAAATTGTACATTTCCTACTTTCATTCTGTTCACATTCAAATGAGGGATTTTGCAATCAAATATTTAACTGAACTAAATCCTAGAATGCTTTTTTTCTTTTAAAGAAATATTTTAATATAAAATTTAGAGTATTCAGGTAGTTTCCAAAACATGATTCTATGATATGACTGCTAATAAGTAAACCCTGAATAACACATAGCACACTTTAATTAATTCTTACAGTGAACTCCAAAAGAAAAAAATATAAATCTCGGGGAAATACTACACAGGCCAGCAGCGTCTCATAACACATTTTATATTATTAACTGATAGCATAAAACTACTAAGAGAAGAAGAAAATCAAACACAAAGTTAACATCTTCCTTTACAGAACATCATATTCCGGACTAGAAAGGTTTTATGAAACATTACTTGGAGCCCAATTTATATTCTTTCAACACTCAGTCCATATCTGTGCAGGACTGAATTTCAGCAAAGTGGCACTGCCCTGTAGTACAGCATAAAATAAGCCAATAAAGACAAACTGTGAGAAGATCAAAGTAGTAAGACATTCCTGCTTTTCCTCTGTTTCCTAGGAAACTTCTCTATATTCATGTTTCTCTCATGTCCATGTTTTAAAATAGTCATGTGACATTTATACCTGAATTAATTCCAGCTATAATACCCTCCTCTTTAGCTAGTTTTTGGATGTTAGTAGCTCACAGTATCCATTCCATTAAGATTTGTAGGATTTTAAATGATTATTAATTATCCTTTCATGCTAAATAAAGTATTTCAAGTATGGTAATTAAAATAAGCAAATCTAGATTAAGCAGGTCTGAAAATCTTCTGCCTTTTTAAAATAGTTGTCTGTCCTTATACAGCAGTACTTCTTAGGTCTTCAAAATGGTTGCTCAGTAAGCAATTCTTAACTTCTGAGAGATAAGCAAGTGTTTTTCTGTCTCTGCACCCTTTCATATCTCTACAAATATTTCCACCTTAAGTAAAAAATCACAACTCACAGTAGTGGTTTTTCTGATAGAAATAAACACCCAATATGGGCTTGTCAATGCACCCACTGATTCAGCCAGTACACTGCGACACCTGCTAAAACAGAATGGGTTTTTTAGTCCTGGATTAAACAAGACTTAAAGAGTAAGTTGAAAAGACCATATCTTAATGGCTGATCTTCTGCAGCCGTTAAAGTATTCTACTCTTTGAAGTTCACGATCGGATAAACCCTCACCTTTCTCTAACAGTGATGATTGTGCATGTCTGCAAGTGTGTCTAGGTAAGAGTGACCTTGTGACAAAGTTTGCTAGCTGAGGTGCTGGAGCAGTCTACCTGCATTACTATAGCTCTCCTCCTGCTCTCTGTAGTCATGTAATTCACTGTGCCCTAATGCCTTGATCACCTTTTTAATTCATTATGTCTGCTCTGACAGTCAACCTTACATCTTTTTCACCTAGAAGATATGCACTGTGAATTATTTTTTGTTCTTCCAGTAAAATAGAAAAAGAAATCAAAACTAATCTTCACTTTGGTCCTTCCCTCCCTCCCCCCTGCCTAGTTTATGTGGCACAGACCAGCCCACAATAATCAAACCAGAGCCATTTAGTGTATAGTCTAGTCTTGCTGTGACTAATAGGATGATTGGTTGTATAGCTTCTTTATGGTTGTTCATTATATCACCCTTACATAAAGTAATTTAATTTCAGTGGGATAATTAGGGTATTTCTAATCTAACTGATAGTCTGAATGAAATGAGATTCTCAGAGGGAGATTTGTGTACCGGGAGACTGGTGACCTTCGGCCCCAATTTTCACACAATGTATTAAGCTGACAGCCTTACTTCCAAGCCCTGCTGCACCAGCTCTTCACCACTTGTGCAGATCTATGTGATACAGACAGCAACACTGAATGAGGATCTTCTACCCAAAATCCTATTAAATGAAACTGCAATATTTTATTTAAATTACAGAAAAATAATCAAGGCCATCAATCACTAGTTGGAAATGAAGCACTATTGGTAATCTGCCATGTAAAGCAGGCAACTAAATTCTTGATTTTAGACTGTGCCTTACAGGGCAACATCGAGCATCTACAACATTCACTTGATCAACACCTACAGTTTTATAAGTACTGAAAACTTCCCCCTCCCCAGTTTTCTGGAAACACACAAAAGTTGAAAAAGCTACTTCTCTACCATTGGCAAACTGAGTTAATGCTATATTGTGTTTATGAACAGAAAAACTAGGTTTTTCTACCTGTTGCTGTAACCTGTAGCTGTCAAGCGGACCAGACTACCTGGCTGATGAACAGGCAAAGTCCTCCACTTCTTCCCTCTCACTTACATCCCAGCACCTTTCTTTCTGTTCTCTGAAAGCTGACATATTCTTTTCCTACATCTGTATGATACTGTCCTGGCTCAGAGGAATCCAACTCTGAAAGCAGCAAGAATCTTTTTCCTTCAGTTTCCTTCTTCCCTGCAGTTGCACATTCCTCTGTTGATCCTTGTCTTTACAAAGGATGATACCCTTAAATACCAGAAGCCTTCATCCACAGACCTTTGAAATAATTTCCCTGTGATGAGTAAACATCTCCAACCTCAACAGCTTAGCCTTTAATCCAAAGAGCTAGCAGAATTTAAAAAGGCCTTAAGAGCTGAGAAAAACACTGTCACAGTTTATTTTTAGTGTTCAAATATTTGATCTAAAGACAGCCAATAAGTTATATGAGCTTTCATGAGTCTGTGCCACAGACTAAGAGACAGCTCAAGAGAGGGACTGAACACATCACTTACAGTCTTTTCTAAATACACAACAAAATCCAGTATACAGCAAAGTCAGAGCTCCCACTAACTTGACAAGCATCACAATTTCACCTACAGCTTTATAGTCACACACAAATAATCAAACAACATGTCAAATAGATATAGTGTATATATACACACACATTTAGCAAGTATATATATACACATATACAAAACTATTAACCTGTTTCCTATTTCAGCATAACAACGAAGAATAATTTCATGAATGCATGTACCTTTGTCTGAAAAAACCCTCAACATTTACACCTGAGCATGGAGGAAAATCTATAATCTGTAGTATTTATACCTCAATGCTTAAAACAAACTTCATATAGAGGTAATTCTTCTCAAGCAATTATTCTGCAAGCACAACCTTTTTAAAGGGAAGTACATTGTCGTATCCCTCTAGGAGCTGCCACATTTTATGTACAAGCCAGACTAGAGCTATAAGGACAACCTGATGTGGAAGAGAGAAAAAATCAGCTGTTAAATATTTTGCCAATAAAGCACATCTGAAACCTGGCTACTCCTACAGCCCTTGTACAAAATTTCAAAGAAGTTCCATGTATTATTGAGCCTTCATACAAGTTGAAGATGCTCAGCAGTTCCCAAATGGTGTTTCAGTGCTTCATTTGAGCTCATCTGTTCCTAAAGAGACACTCAAATACTTTAAATCAATAACAGAAAATTACCTTTTTTGTGTAACTAATGAGTTATGTCCTGATATCAAACTGAGAAAGAGAACACAAAAATCATCTCACTTCCGTTTAAATTTATATATACACACATATATATATTTATTCTTAGTACAGTTAGAGTGACAAATTGCTATGGTATAGTGTGTCAGGGAAAGACACATCTACTTTCAGGTATTTCAGCAACATTCAAACCATGCCAGCATTCACAATGATGTACTTCAATCACAAGAAATCTTATTAAAGCTCCATTTTTAAAAGCTACAACTGCTATACAAAGACATTATCATGGAATTGCTTCATTTCTTACCCATTATGTTACTGCCACCAAGTAAAATACTTCAATTAAAATCCAGACTGCTCCAGGAAGTCTTGAACTAGCATCACTTGCGGTATTTTTTGGAGGTGGAGGACAGAAAAACAGAAAGAAACAAAAACAAACCCCAAAGAAGCAGAACTTCAAGCAAAAAACACCCTCAAAGTTTACTAATTGAGTAATCTAGTAATATTTTTGCTTTAGCACTCTGCTATTTTTTCCCCCCTGAATTTTATTTGGATGCAGAGGATGTGTCTTGCCCATAAAAGCTACACAATATTTAAGTGCTCTCTAAAACTACTCTAGTATTAGGCCTCCAAAGAAAACTGCAAATCATACACAGCTTGGTGTAATTTCTTCAGCACTTAAAGCACTCAAGACTCTCCAAGAAGGGGTTATCTATATAGAATGGTTTGGATTGGAAAGGACCTTAAGGTAGTCTAGTTCCAACCCCCCTGCCATGGGCAGGGATGCCTCACACTAGACCATGTCACCCAAGGTTATGTCCAGCCTAGCCTTGAACACTGCCAGGAATGGAGCATTTACCATCTCTCTGGACAACCTGTTCCAGGGCCTCACCACCCTCACAGTGAAGAACTTCTTCCTTATATCTAACCTGAACTTCCCCTGTTTAAATTTAAACCCATTACCCCTAGTCCTACTGCTACAGCCCCTTGAAGAGTCCCACCCCAGCATCCTTGTAGGCCCACTTCAGATATTGGAAGGCTGCTGTAATGTGTTATATAAAACTCATTAACTACACAATAAACTTTGCCATCACATTTTGGCACAACCCATGTAACTAAATGAAGACCAATTTTCCAGCAGTACAATGAAAACACAAGTTTTAAACAGACAAATATACAGTCCACTACCAAATTCATACATGATTCGTGCTTTGTGCTATATCATTGCCTTGCTATTTTTCCCCTAGGAACGGGGATTGTTTACCTTGTTTCATGTATTTCTATTGTCTCTACTGATTACCAGCATCACATTTCCAGGGTAAACAAGGTGAAAAACCCCTTATCTTCCCCACTTCCTGTCAGGAAGGTTTAAAGCAATGTAGGCCTCCCAATAAGTTTTCTAATGTAGATAAGCAGGGCTAAGATATCTGACAGCTGCTTCACGCTCTTCATCATCATCTGAAACAATCAGTACGCATTAGAGAGTACTTTTCCCTTTACAAAGGTGATAATTAGATAACAAGCTGAGATTAAAGTAATTACAGTCAGACAGCTGGCGAGGCAGCACAGTCATGTTGAAATATTGTTGATACTTCAGCATCTGGTTCTAATAACAGCACAGGCGAAAAGATTTTACATTAATTACAGCACATAATTTAATATAAACATATTTAATTACAATTGATGAGCGATAAACTGTTCAAGAATAACTTAACCCCTTACACATGTCAAAATGATTGAAACTTCATAAATATCTTTCCAATTAAGAAGCAAGCCACAGTTGGTAGGAAAGGCTAGGAATCTCTGTTTTTAAGAAAGGGCTCTAACTGGAAAGGTAAATTATTGAGATGTTATTTAAGTCTAATTCAAAAACATGTTCTAACTGACAGCACACTACAGAATTCAGGACCAGCTCCAGTAAGACATTTAGGCAGAATTGCAGCTAAGCCCAAAATTGCTATCCCAAAAATTCCATCGCAATTGCCACCCAACCCTGAGGCATCTATAGCTCTCTAGTGCCCAAAGATGCTCTCAATTCCTCTGATCTTATCAAAGCTAGGCAATACAGAGCCTCTGCTCCTTCCTAAATCACTTTGGATCCAGATACAAGGGCCTGCCCCAAGAGTGCAAGGGACATAAGGGCTCTCCTATGTATTTGAAATAATCATTGGATAAGACACCAAACAGCCCTAAGAGTGTAACTGGTAGGCCCTCAAAGGCACTGACCCTAACCATTATCTTCCTTCATCATACTCACTCTGGTACTCCTCTCTGAATGGACAACACTGTCGTTTCTTGTACATACCCTATTTGTGGGAAGGAAGATCCCAACAGAATTGCTACAGCTTGAAACATTACGTTGGCAATGAATGGTAGAAATGAGACAAGCTAACCCCTCTGACAAAAAGGACGAAGACAAAGTTTCCTGGGAACACATTTCGCTCGAAGTGTAAGAATCCTAGAGCATACCTGGTCTCCTTATGCTCCTCTTTTGCAATCCCATTCGTAGGAAGGGTCACCCCTTGCTTCTCTTCTCCAGCCAGGAGCATATGCACCAGCCCTTCCGCGCAGAAGCATGGCTATGCCTTCCATGAAAACAGAGAACACAGTAAGGGCACCTCACAGCCTCAGGCCTCCTCTCCTATCATGGTCTGGCCATGCATGTGCATGAAAAAAATTGGTGCCTTTGGGCCCTGAGTCAGTGAATTCTTTGTGCCTTAACTACGTCTCTCTTTGCAGGAATATTTTCATGTTGACACCTGACAAAGCCAAAGCTCTGTATCTGACCAACACTTATTAAAAAAAAAAAAATAGATAAAAAAATAAGAAAGCAAGAGAGGCTGGGTATGCTGTGATCCTGAAGACAGCATGTGATATGAGTAGTAAAAATGGAGAAACGTGCACTAATCACAATGCGGAACCCTTTAACGTGCGTATTAAGCCAAATGGGTATCAGCATTGGTTTTCCTGGAGAAATCAAGTCAGAAAGGTGGAATTAAGATGATCTTAAAAGACAACATATGCCCTCTACTGTAATTTGGCTCTTTTAAGAATGTAAGTCTTTTTTCTTCACTGTCTTCAAACAGGCAAGAAAGAAACAAGCCTGCTGCCTTGAGAGAAATGGGAAATCTAGGCCTAAAGCAAAGGTGCACACAAGCCTAATTCTATTTCCCAGACCAACCACCCTTACAGATATATGCAGAATGCAGAATACAGAATCCCTGTGTATTACACCTTACCTAGCACTGACCCTTGGCATCTGCAGTGCACAGCCTACACAATGTTTAAACAGTTCTGGTTAGCACAGATCTCAGATCTCACAGTATGCCCAGCTAGCTACAGCATTTCTGGGAAGGCTGTAAAGCCATCTTTTTTTGAACCTGCTCCTGTAGTCCCCACTCAGAATAGAACAGGCATCTAGCGTATCACATCATTTACTATGGGGCTACTGAGGAATAAAGAAAAAAAGGGAGGAGATCTTGTGAGGTGTTATCTCTTAAAAAAAAAAGAAAAAAGTGAAAAGATACACTTTAACATTAAACTTGAGAGAATGTGAGAGAGGATGATCAGGGATTTTAGTCCTATGACTAAAATTACTGTGCATCCCTTAGAGGTACTGGGTCAGCAAAGAGAATCATAGAATAGTTATGAATACCTTTTGTGATTTGATGAGCAATTTCAATTTTTATTTAAAAGCTTCTATACAATTCTAGTCCTTTCTTTCAACTATTCCTAGGTTATTATGTTGGATTTTTTCAAAATAATCAATGTTCATCACTTTGCACCAATCTTCTTTAGCAACTTATATTACACCTCCCTGGGTAACGATATATAGAAACTCTGCAACATTTCTGTTCTGTGAAACAAACAGCTGCCATTGATGGGATGCTCAAAATAACAAGTCCTTTGGAAAGATTTGCCTAAAAACTGAGTAGGCTGCAGTACAATTAATTCAAGAGAAATCATGAAGAGTTTAATTTCCTGCACACCTCTTTCCTTATTTTCTAATCATTCATATTAAATTTCTGGACAAGTGAGTCATTCCACAGATACAGCCAAATAAAGTACAGCGAGTGCTACCTACTTTAATTCCTGTAGTCAAAGAGTAGTTATTAGCTTATTTTCCATTTTATTTACTCTTCTGATTCTAGCAGATTCTTACCAATTTTAATTTGTCAAAAAAATTCTTATCACAAAAAGAAGAACTCTACATTTTTGTCCTTGTCTTTGTGATTCGGCACCATCGGTGATGTCAACAGAACTGTGACAGTAACTTGTTATTGCATCACAACAGTTCATTAAATCATTTTCTTTGCAAGGTCTTCATTCAGCACTACAAAGAAGTTCTGAAATAATTTTAAACATTTTAAGCTTCCTTGAGGTAAAAATAATCCCAAGAAAAGGAGTGCCATCAATGGAGAGCAATTTAGTTGAGGACAAATATTAAGTGATTAGTTTATTATCTCTTCAAAGTTTCCATTATTAGGACTTAAACCTGAGCAACAAAACCCTCAATATGTGTCAAAAGTGCTTTCCAGATAATACTTGCACAAAAAGATTAAATTCATGGCCTGAGCAAACTGACAGTTTTAATGAGCAGACTTTGATGAAGTGCTTTTTCTTGGCCTCAGTTTGTTGTCATTATGTGAATTTCTGTGTTGTGTTGAATCTGGAAGGTTAAATCTACTCAGTTATGCTGTTGAAGTTATAGCTTCTCCAACTGTACTTTTATGAACTACAACCAGTCAAAATCAAAACCAAATTCTACTTCTGCCGTGCAGATGAGGTCTCCAAAAACTTTTCTGCCATTACTGCCAGTGCCCTCAGTGCATAGGGAGAAAAGGAATAGATGTTGCTGGTACACAGCAAGCACTTGACTTCATTTACTCTCTGCAAATGCACCAGCCATTTCTCCGACAACTGATAATTTGTACATAACTTACACAGCTAGCTTCTCTCAGCAAGACCACAGTAGAAGCTGGCATATCTTTAGCTTGAAGTGACTGATGCAAAATATACGCTAACTTCCCTCAGATTTTCTGTTGACCTCAGAAAATGATGTAACCTCACTGTTCTTCATAGTGTTCCCTGTAGCGAGTAGAAGCTCTGATGTGCTAAACAAAGAGAAAGGGTATCAGGACTCATGCATTACTCAATTTCAGCATTGTCTCTCACTACTTAGAGCCACTGTGGCCTTACCCTACACTCATAACATCCCCTAGCCTCATGACAGGCAAAATAAAGATGTTGCAGTACAAAGCTAAGTTACTGCAAACTTTAGCTTGAAATGGGAGATAGACATTAACCAGGGCAGAAGCAGAGATAGTGGGGAGGGAAGGGAAAAAAGACACTTCATATCTTTCAACCTTGGTCATTATTATCTTAAGAAACAAACCACAGGTTATCTTTTCAGAAGAGATTCACATCAAAAGAACCTCATTTTCATTCTGTATTTTAAGACTTAAAATTCATTAGCTCCAAAAAAAGTAGTTAAAAATCCATTTACAGGTTAAGATCACTCACATTACTTCATTTTAGACCTGACCTTCCCTGCAGTGTCAGGGCAGGGAGGCCTCTAAGGGTGAAAGTATCTGTACTACATGGTCAGTTGTCCTGTGCAGAGTCAGAGACACTTCAGCACTCTTGGCTTTCTGAATGCAGATATATACACAGAAGTTGAGTGTGCACTAGTGTTTTCTGATAGACAATCACACTTTAGTAAAGGATGGTGCATGAAAATGTCTTCCATACTACCTGGGTTTTGCCTGTTGTACAATTTAATATTCATAAATAAGAAATGGTTTTCATTAACATTTTCTGTTTTAATGGTGCCATACCCCTTTATCTTATAAAATTTTAAAAGGCTGTCTTCTGTAGGGGAAAAAAAAATAAAAATTGTACAATAATTAAGGAAACGTGTTTTACAGCAGCTAGTTCCAACAGGTTATGTTTTCCTTTATGGTAGTCTTAGCCGGTTAAAAGCAGAGATGTTGAGAAACCCCCTTGCAGAACATGTGAAGTCCTCTGTTTTGTAATGCGGGGCCTTTTAGCACATGAGACAAAACCAAATACTACATATGAACATCAGAACTGCTCCACAGCCAATTAAGTCACTCATCTCAAAATTCATTCCTAAATTTTGTGTAAACAGTGGCTGGTCTGTCTTCATTGAGTACCATATGCGACATATCTATTTAACAGTACATCAACTACCCTGAGTGTTTCTATATGAGCTATGAATGTAATAAAGAGCCACACATGGGCTATGATAATTCAAATGTTTGGCCATACCTTAGTCAGATCTACCATATGAAACAACACGACATATACAACAAAACATTTTGCTGTATGCCTTTCTGGGTTGTATTTAAACCAAATAATTCAACTGATCCTGCTTAGACAACAGACATCTGAGGAGATACAAAGCACTTCTTACCCTGGCAGCTCTAATAAGAGTAAGTAGCTGAAAGTAGAGGAAAGAAGTGCTTAGACTGCACACACTGCAGAAATTGTAACAGGGATAACCATCAGAATACCATTTCATGGTACACTGCCATTTCATGGTGCACTGTACAGTAAAGCAAGCTGGAAACTTTCTCTGCATGATCATTCCCATATGTGCAGAGCTGCTACTCCTTAAAATGCTGCCAACACAGCTGTCTGTGGGGTCACAGTACAAACCCACCACTAAAACGATTCTGGTTAGAAATAAAGAAAACAAAACCGAGGCAAGTTACTGCTATTGAAAAGCAGCAAAAGCAAAGAGTGAACCTCCTTTGCCAAAGCAGCACTTCATGGACGATCCACTTCAGTCTGCCTGTGGATTCAATCTACTGCTATAGCATTCTTCACATCCTGTCAGTGAGGTGCAACCTAACACAGCAGTGCAAGATATACACACTATTGCCTTGAAATCACCCATGTAAATAAATACACATGCTAATCCCCATAGAGACACACACATAATGGTGGATTTTAGTGTCAAAGTGGCTGGAAAAGACAACACTATTTCACATGCCCATGTTGATCATCATCCCTCCATCTTATTTGTACTGAGTAAGAAGTAATCACAGGGAATACGCTAGCAATTGCAGTCCTCAGTCCCTGATTTCACAAGCTAGTCGGATAACAGGCCTTTCTGTGCATCAGTCCCAGAAATCATTGTAAAAGCCTCATTGTTCTAAATATCATCAGCACAATTCTATATTAAAAGAGAAAGATGTACTAACTTTGGCATCACATTGTTAGCAGCTTATGGAGAAATAATCACCTCTCCTTCTCACACCTCCAATACACTAATCACCTGTATTCTGTTACTGTTCATCTCTGCTCTCATTTTGGCTGAGGAGCGACAATGTTTGTTTTGCCACCCAATATTTCTTATATCTCATGTGGCTAGCTCTTATACACATTGCATAAAATACAGACATGTAAACAGAAAAAAGGACAAAGATCAAAAAATTCCATCCTATATTTTCTCTTCCATACTCCTCAGCCTTCTTGTTTCCCTGATCTACGCCTGCCTCTCTAATATTTTTCTTTTCTTCATGCTCTTCACCCACTGCTGTCTTCCATTCAACCTCTTGATTACAGAGGGTATAGGCAGTGTCCCAATTTGCTACTCTTCCTCTATTCAAAACAGAAAACCTCAACCAAGCAACAACAATAAAAAAAAGAAACCCGGAAACCACATCTGCTCCGCAAAGCGCTCCAGATGCAATGCCTATTGGCCATGCTGCAATTGCTCTGTGCAACTGCTCATGCCTCTTTAGAGCTGACATGCTTCAGGGCAGTAATTACTTTGTCTGTCACATTCACCTTTTGTGAATCTCGGTGTACACCTGGAGGTGAACACAAGGCACTTGGTTTGATGCAGGTTCAAAACACCTCCAAAATTCATACAAACCAGGTCATCAAAATAGATGTAAAATAAAGCCCTGGCTCTGACGAATGGATTTCTAAATGTCTTTGCCTACACTGGAGAGATCATAGAGAGGCATGAGCATTTATATTCACTAAATCAAACAAACACAGTCAAGGGGTAGAATGAGCTCTGTAAGAGTGGAGAGGAGGTTGAGTCTAGATCCAAATATCCCCAAATTTTTGAGGACTTTGACTCTAGATCAATGCCTTGCATTAAATGGTAACTTTAGTACAAACTCCTCTCCCTAGGAGGTTTGGGTTGTTTTGTTTTGCTTTTTTTAACAGAACACAAGTCCATCTACAGGGACAGAGCTTTCATTTCATTCTTTAGCATTTAAAATAGATTAGAACTCCAGGTGGGATTTTAAAAGGCAATATTTAAAAATTAGCATATTTACCATAACCATTTGAAAGCAAAAGCAATTTACATCCATCAATCCTTCTTACAGGTTACATATACACTAATGTCCACCCATGTGGACACATCACTGAACTTATAAAAGGAAAACTGCATGTGTCTGAAGAGCAGTAGGCAGTTGTGATAGACATGTGCTGCAAGGACAATGGTGTTACTTAATAAAAAGTAGCTAAAACGATTTGAGCTAGTAGAAGCTCTTGAACTGCAACACTGCATGCTAGCACAGTTTGATCTTTTTCATTCCATTAGAGAGAAAAAAACTGCTATGAAGCCCTCAAGAACCTAGAAATAGAGGCTGGGAAACAGATCCATGGCTTTGCTTTTTGTCTTCCTGAGAGAATTATGTTCCACTTTTGAAAACCAAAATCCAGTAAGAAAACAGAAGTTTCAGGAAGCTGCAAATACACATTTGTTTTGATGATTTTATTCACAAGTTGAAATAGTATGCTTTTAAA
Organism: Coracopsis vasa; assembly: GCA_026283785.1. Classification (NCBI taxonomy): domain Eukaryota; kingdom Metazoa; phylum Chordata; class Aves; order Psittaciformes; family Psittacidae; genus Coracopsis; species Coracopsis vasa. The sequence goes on along the minus strand of JANHGB010041119.1, from coordinate 13,543 downwards.
ATGTTTTATTTAATTTAATGAAAAACTTTTCATCTTTTTGATAGGTAATGATTAACCATTAATCTGTCATAAACAGAAGAGAAAGGTGTACCTATGCAACATTTAACTGAGCATTGTGTTAATCACACTGCAGTGATTCAAAACATAAAACCAAAGCAGTGAAGTTTCTTGCATGAAGTGTTCCTTTTGCAAGGAAAATACAGGCTTAACATCCCTGAAAGTTAACTCATGATCACATAAATAAACCTTTATTTCAGTTTTACCCAATCACTTTTGATCAAATTTCAAAGACAGAAAAGCTGATCAGCTGCCATGATGACAGATTTGAATAAGTTACACTTACGTTCAATATTAAGGCTTAGAAATGCAACTCTAGAGGCACAGACCTTGAACTCTACTGAGCTGATACATTAGACTGGTGATAAAACAGCAAAGACTATAGTTCAAACAGAAAATGAGTGGGTTCAGATATATTACTTTAAGCAGTGTTAAGAAAAATGAAGTTTAGGCATAAAGATATTCCAGATCCTCAACTGCATACCTTTAGATAAATTATTTCTTTTAATTTTTCTAACTTTTCTCCAAGTACATGAATACTACACACTTTTCATTATGGAAGACAGGAATTAAATACTGTACGTAAATGTTTGAGTGGATACACAGTGGACATACTGACATGGCTAATACTATAGAAACACCTAAGTTACTTTAGAGGCTTTCAAGAGTCCAATAATGGCTCCAATTTAGCAGTCATACTATTAATATAATCAATCCCCTACTAGATCTTATTTCCATCCAATTTAGGGAAAATATACAAGCCAATCTGACCCAGTTCAGTCTTGCTTGAAACCTCCAGAGAATTATGCTTAGAACTATGACATGAGAAAAGTCATTTAAAAACATGCAAATCTGATATGAATTATTCATTTTACAGCATTTCTATTTTTCCAAAATAGTTGGGGCAAATAGTTCTGTGCTCAAAGAAAAGGACCTGCATATCCCAATTGCTACTTCTCAAACTACTGTAACATTTTCCCATTCTCTGAAAAGGAACAATATAGGAAAATCAGACAAAAATTATGACAGATGGATTTCTCCCTGAAGGTTATGCCTCATTAAATAAAGGAAATCCAGAGAAAGAGGAGTTTGCACTAAAGACATACTTTTAGAAAGGACAACAGTAGGTTTTACCTATCTCAACACAGCTCTAATGACTTGAAGACTCTAACTTCAATATTTTAGCCCAGTTAAAGGCAGTGGCAGAGCCCTGCACTGGGTAGGAAGTATTCATACAGTGGATATGTGCAACACAAATGAACAGAAAGCCCAGAAAAGGAGGTGAAAAAGGCAATTTACTGATCCAAAAACATGGTATCTATCAGACTAAGACTCAGTTTTTCCTAAGAAAGACAGTCTCAGAGACACTAGCCAAGTTTCAGTAAAATTAAGGGGTTTTGAGGACAGAAGCTTACAGAACACTGTTATCAGCTACAGCAGTGTGAATGTTCTTTCAAAAGTAATTTTCTTCTCCCCAGTATCTAGTTGCAAAATGTCTAATTTGAAAAAATAAGGGGAGAGTGTGAGAAGGGGGAGGAGGAGGAGCTGTTCTTCACTTGTCTGTGGCTATACCACCACTCTTTTCATCTTCAGTCCTGAAGCTGGTTTGGGACTCCAAGACATTCAAATTTGAGCTCTGCTTTCCTCTAAACCATACAGAAAATCAAGTCTCTCTGTGCACACACATATATATTCATACGCACACACACACCAGGTATGTATGTATGCATATGCACATATACATAGCATGTATACGTGTATACACACAATGTGTGTGTGAGAATATAAAGCAAATAAAATCACCTGACAGGCTGAAGATGATAATGCTGTGTACATTCTGTACATCAAATATATATATTCAAATATTAGAAATCAAAAGGCAGCTCACTGATATTTTATCCACTGGGATATTTCATCACCATGGACATTAACATAGAAGAGAGCAGTCCCAGTCACCACTGAGCACAGTCAAGTTCTTGTTTTTACAACTTCTTTGCTCCCTACTCAAGATCATTAACAGCTTAATGGTGACTGCCTGGAACAGAAGCAAGCACTAACAAGAAAAATCAAAAACTTCCTCTGCTGACATGGCTTCAACAATTTGTAGAAACACTATACAAGTGTTGGTTCTGATCTTTTCAATCTATACCCCCACGGTCAACAGCACATGTACATCCTGAAAGCACACGTACATCCTGAAAGCACACAATTCATATTTGATTCCTTAACTGCTGAGACTGACAAGATCCCAGAACTTGAGAATGGTGAATCTGACACCAGAATCACAAAACTGGTGGTTCATGTCCCAAACCATAACCAGCTTCAGTAAAGGGTGCCTCCTTTGCTCCTTCAAGGACACAGTTAATGAAATGACTCTACATTATTTGAAATGTAAACAAATACTGCTCCCCTAAGTCATGAAAATAAGAGAACAGCAAAGTTCTCACTGAAACTAGTAACCTAGACTCAACATGATTCAGACAGCACAAAAATAAAAATGCTACATAGCTTGACCTAAGCTTTGCATAAGTTTCTCTGGTCAGGCAGGTGAAGCTGAATCAAGCGAAGGCTAGGGAAAACATGCTGAACACTTTAGAGCTGCTACACAGTTTTCTTGGCTGGAGGTGCACATACACAATTGGTTAATCTAGTCCACTGTTAAAGAATGAGCTATGGAGTACTACTTCTGATTTAGGATGCCAACACACTCTTGGATATCACTCCTCAGAGATGCTACTGCCATTTCCAGTTTACTAGAAGATAATAAAATACAAGGCATCACAAGTAATTGGGATTACATTTGGATTGTACAGAAGCCAAATTCAGCTCACGAAGGGAAGAGTGAAAGGCTTCTTTAGAACTCAGCTGGCTCCTCAGGGAATATAGGGTGAGTACATGAAAACCAGACCAAAACTCATTGTTCATGTCCTTCTCAAGCTGTGCAGCGTATAAAAAGACTGAAGACTAAGTGACATTTACTGGAAATAGTCAATTTCAAATTCTTTGGGTTTGTTTTTTTATATTAACTTCTAACTCTAAATGCCAAAATTGTTGAGCCTTGCTGAAGCGAAACTGAGTAAAAGGTTTACTTAAAATCTATTTTGTGCAGAGATGAAAGTGATACATTTAGAATGTAATGATTATAGACACATTGGACTAGTGGAAATGCAAGGGAGCATTCAGAGCAACCTAAACCTTGAACCCATGCTTTGGGAGCCTCAGAGCTGCAGAGCACAGCTTGACAGCCTGCAGAGGATCTGAAAGGAGCGCTGCATTGCAAGCTGCCAGGTAAAATGAACTTGGACCAGCTCACAGGAACTGTATCCCTGCTTCAGCAGGCAAAGGAACTCCTTGTGTAACTGTGATTAATCCCCAAGGTGTCAAGTCCTTGAGCTGGCCAACCTTGCATGTTTCTGACAAATCAAAGTGGTCCAAAATCAGAAACTGACCCTCCAAGAATGAACGATGCCAGAAAAACAAAAGTTTAGCATTCTGATATATACCACTGCAGATATAACAAATCCAAACAGATATGAATTATTTTGTTAGGTTTAGATACATTTAATGGAAGCGCAGTGAAGTGGTGAAATTAAGAATAAGTAAGAGTATCCAAAGATACGCCTGCCAGTGGCAAACACATGTTTTTTCTAAGTCCTTGTTTATCTGATTAGTTACATACATTTCCAAAATGATGTTACCTACACTAAAATATGAATTACCTGGATAGACTCAGGCCACATACTCAGTAACTTACCTGCTAGAACAATTTAATGTCTGGTACCTACACTAATCTAATGAAATTAGTTCCAAGTTAAAGACTGAAATTCTTTATCTTTTTTGAAATATACAAAGCCAAAACGGAATGTCCTATTAATATTAGAGGATAGGTACTAGTAAAAGTCAGATATTTCAAAGTTAAATAGAATGATCTGCTCTCCCTAAGCACTGATACACAGATTCACAGTAACATCTAAGAACCTATCTGTTCTAACTGCCACTGAGCAGTATAGTTGCTAATTGAACATGGAGAATGGGTTTGTTCCATCAGATGTGTTCATTTCCTCTAAGAACACCCTATGGAATATCAAATGTACTAAATATAGCTGTCAACATTAAAAGCATGCAACTCAAAAGTGCTATTAAAGAGCTAAGTGTACTTCACATGACATTATAAAGCCAGAGCCCTCTTTAAACATACATCATGTTATTAGGGACTATTCACATTAATGCAGAAGTCATAATTCTTAATATATTTTACAAGACATGTCTAGGCTTCTTCCAGGCTCAAGAGCTTCTCAATTTCTTCCACATTTACTAGTAATTATATAAATGAATCAATAGGTTTCAAGTAGGACAAAAAGAAATAGTTAACTGTAGCAAATCGATACATAACCTTTACCTGCATCCAGGTAAAGCTTCAAAATAAGTGACGCAACATCTACAAATGTTTGTCATCAGCTTACGTATCTTTTAATTTGCTATTGCAATGTCTATGTGCTATAATTTTTAGCTATGATCCTATATAAATATTACAGGTTTTTAGTAAGAAACACCAGAAGACTTCTAGGGAAGCCTCTGCTCAGTAACTAATACAGACTATTTGCCTTCCCTGATGTAAATACACGTGAGACTGAGGGGTGTTGTGTTAATGCAGAAATGAAAGCATGAGGGAATTTAGAAATAAGTAGGCCTCGGGAACAGCTTGCTAAAAACACAAACATTGTTCCTATGTCATAAGCAGAACTACGGTACATCTGCTTACTTTCAGAGGCCTCTTGCATCTACCTCTACAATGCCATGCAAATTAACAGCGCCCCACCGATACTGTTTGGGAGCAAAATTTAACATGTGGGGCTGGTACTTTAGTCTCTGTCAGAGAGGACACAAACACTGGTGGGAGCTCTACTCATTTAAGAATCCTGGAGTTAAGTACCACTAGAAGTGATAACGGAGTATTTCAAGTGAAAAAGCTATTCATTTTAAATGACCCCTACTACATACCCCTCTGTTAGTCTGCCTGCTCCTAAAACATGCAAAATTCCTTTCAAAGACAACTGATTTTAAACAACATGGTGTTAAGCACAGCAAGCAATTTGCATATCTCCCTTAACTCCTCACTCCATCTGGTTTGTGGGAATTTATATAATTTTAACTATTTTATTTCTACCCTAAAGCATGCGCAGAGACCACTATTTTATTCTAAAAGTAACTGAAGTTAAATGCAAGATATGCTTCCAGGAAATTAAAGAAAAACTCCAAACAACCCTGCCATGAACAACTTCCGTCTCTTAAGAAATTGGATAGCTACTCAAATTACAGTAGAATTAGCCCTGGTAGAAAACAACAGATAGTGGTAAATAGTCTATAAATGCAAACACAGGCTGCATAACCCTGAGGTGTCTCAATTCCAACAAGCCAGATGGATAAATAAATTATTAGATCACCTATTACACATTGATAAACAAGACTCTTAGGAACAGTCTCCTCTCTACATCAAATTGTGTCAGTTTAAAATACTAAAAGAACCACAGATCAGTAATGTCTCTTCTAGAACTCTGAGTACTGTTTTGCAGAGCACTTAAAAACCCAACTGAATCTGGCTTTTACCACAGTAACTGAAACTTTCATGTTATTAATGTCAGCATGGTCTAAAACTGAAAACATACCAATAGCAAAACACAGTAAACTCACAGAAACAAAACTGAGTTTTGCCTCTGGATAAAGCCTAATATTCATTACTGGAGTTAAACACTGATATTGTTCTTCCAACCAAGGCTGATCCAAGGGGGCAGGAAAAAAAAAAAAAAAAAAAAAAGGGAAAAAGAAAAAGTCAATCCAGGGAAAGCACAAGAGCTACAAAAGCACAAACTATCATCCAGAAAAGATTTCTCTGTTGCTTACTCTATAAACCAAGCATTATTACAGCCAAATCCCACAGGCCTTGTTTTTGTTAAAATTCCCAACAATTTCAGAAGCCATTTTACCTAGCTTTTTCTCAGCCAGGAAAGGCAAATGCAGTCTTTGTGACACACAGCAGAACACAGCTCTTCAGTAGATCAACATCTTTTTACTCTTACTTGCTGCCATACAGCAGTGACTTTTATATGGTTACAGATTTCCCACTGCAAGCACTCAATGAGGAATAGTGAAGCTCTGATTAGACATTACAAAATCTTCTCGGAAGGCTTTCTGAACCACAGCCAGTGGGATTCCCTGCAGCATTAAGGCCCAGTGTTGCTCCCACTACAGTCTGTGGGAGTCTTGCCAAGGATGTAAGTGGCATGATGACTGGTCTCCAACAGCAGATATTACCCATCAAGACTTGATTAAAGACCTACCCACCTGCAAATATATAATAAATAAAGGGCTTAATTGCATAATTAATTACAAGGGGGTTTAATCCACAATAGACACCACCGTAGGTTTTAGGTAGCCCACATACACCAAAAATTCATTAGATCATTATTGCTTGACATCAGTTTACAGGAAGATTGCAGAGGGTTTCAAAAGATACATATTTTCAAGAACCAGATAACACGACAGGAAGCACTAAAGTAAATCAAAAGAACACCACCACATCCTAGACCTACAGGCAGAAATAATTTCATACTGGGTGCACAAGCTTCCAGCAGAGGTTTTCTTAACAATATATGCATGATGGGCAGTGATTTTTAATAGCAAGTACAGCACTGCTACTAGACTTTTCCTTTTCTAAAGCACAAGGCAGAGATGTAGCAGTGTACACAAGTGGGGTATAAAGGCAATGGGATTACATTTTCCTAATTATTTTCTGCTTTAGGTTTACATCACATACACAAAATGAGATCAGCCGGGACTTACCTCTCTAACAAATCACTCAGACTTAAATATTGCTCAGATAAACAAAAGGGGGGGCAAGGCTGAGAAAAGGCAGGGAAGTGCTTCTTCAATCACAGTTGCAAGGAACAAAAACCTGGAGGGGGAAAAAAGCTGTTGGACCGCCACCAAATCTCCCCCCACTGGAGACAAGAGCCCATCTGCTGAGCTCTGCAACTTAGCTTTAACTACCATTCAACCCGCGTCTCTGCAGAGATCAATCTACAGAGCTGGCAGATGGACCCCTGCTTCCCTGAGTCGCTGTGTTATTTGTTTAATAAATTTAATTAATATCCATACTGCATTGGATTGCTCCCAGAAAGGGGGTTGCAGCTCGCTCTTTCCCCGATAGCAACATGATGAGTGATTTCCCAGAAAAGACCAGATAACAGTACCCCCAGGCCATTGAAAAATTAAAAGTGCCATGTGCTTACATTACTTCGCATGTATTAATTTTTGCAGTGCACTAATTTGGTTTTGAAGCCTATTTTAACTTTATGAAAGTATGGGATTTTGAAAAAGTCGTAATTCATTTTGGTTTATATCAGTTACAAAATTAGTTGGAAAGGAAAAAAGCATCAAATCTAATTGGATTTCCAGAAATTTTATCTATTTGCAAGAAAGAAACAAATTGTTAATGAAGGTGTCTCCTCAGGCAATATATATTGTCACAATTTCTGCCAGCAAGTTACAAGCATTCAGGGTCATGTTGGACATGCTTTACTTTAATGCTTAAGAACATACTTATTTTAACCAATAAAGACATATTCAGCCCACATAAAATAATTTTTAAAAGCATGAAGAATGAAAGGAAATAAAACTACCAGCAATTTTTACAGCTAAAAGAGTAAAGGAACAACACAGGCTAAGATATTCCAGTAGCAAGAGGAAGCATAAAATATGCACAAGTGTTGAGAACAAAAATGTTATTTGTCTTCAATATTAACATTTCATATTTGTTTCATTTAAAGGCTTTTATTTTTCATGCTAAAACATGAAACTGAGACATAAGGAAGAATATGATTTCAGTCATGCCTATTTAACTCCTAGAGGTGTGTTAACTGAATACACTTCTCGTTGGGTCCCATTTCCTTATTAACTCACCTTATGGCTGGAATATTTCACCCTCATGCTTATTAGCTCAGCTCCAGCAGCAGGTGTCCTAGTGGATGGTACAGCCTTGCCAACATTATCTTCAACATCTAACCTTTCCTAACACCTTTTCCAGAAGTAACTGTGGCAGGAAAGGTTAAGCACACCTAAACACTTATCTCTGCCTCTGGGGAGGGGAGGGTGAGAGGTAGCCATCCCTCAGGTCAGCCAGCACACCTGCTCCTGGACCAGCTCTAGTCCATTGCAATTGAAATCAGCTTTATTTATTCAAATTATGAGGTTTAAGTAAGAGGCATTTTGTGATTATGAATGAAGCAGGTTAAGGAAAAATAAGACACAAAATACTACACGCAAATCCAAAATGGCATTTAACTGTTTTTAGTTAACTACCACTCCCTTTCCCCTTGCTGGTACTCTATCCCTACACATTAACCTTTTCCACCACTGCTGCCATTTTCATAGTGAATGTCTAACCTTACCTTCAGAAAACAAAACAGTAAGAACACCAGTGACCACAGGTATTGATCACCATCAAAACCAGCAGTGATAATTTAGGAAATAAGGGCTGGTATACTTCAGTGGTGTCCAGAAACAGTTCCCTTCTAGTTCCAGAATGAAATTCACTTGTTGAAAGAGGATTCAGGAAGGCAGCCCTGCACTGAACAAGACCTACTCAAAACAGCTGAAGACCCTTCTGTGTATTCTGTCCACGTGCTTTGCAGTTGCAGCTCCTAGAGAAGTAGCAGCAGGGGCAGCTACAGGGCAGTCTGGCAGTGTCCCCATCCACAAAAGCAGGAGTCACAACAAAACGAGAAATGCCAGAGAATTAGAGCCTCTCCATGGATAACTTTGAGCAATCCTTTCCCTTCCCAATCTGAAGTATTGCTATACAGACCTCACTGAAAGTGTTTCAAGGAGGTGCTTAGCACAAAAAACTTATACAGCTCAAAAAGGTGGCATCGATTGACAGATTTCTTTTTATTTTTTTTTTTCCAGGTCTGGGGCATTTGACTGTTTTCTGAAAGAAATTAAGATTTTCCCCCTCAATATAACATCTAAATGATCTTTTCTCTCATACCTCTAGCTTCCTAAAACATTTACGAACTCAAATGATAAGCAAACAACAACTGCCTACCAAATATTTACACTGTTGCTTTTACTCCTTAATCCTATTATGGTTTTTGTAAAATTATTTTTTATTATTCCTGTGAGCAGGGAAGCTGAGACAGAGACAGCAACTTGCCACAAACACACCCCCAAGGTCAGTGATATGGTATGGTCAAGAGCAGAGACCTCATTCACTCATGACCTGAAACTCTTCCTTGTTCAGTGTCTAGAAAGATCATAGTAAGTAGCTGAAGTCTTGAATACAGTGAACATCAATATGGCTTTTTTTTTTTAATACAGGATTTACATTGCAGAGTGATGGAAAGGCAGAAGTACCATGGAACAAGCCATCAACATAGAATATTCCACTAATTTCAAGAACTTCATAATCAGGTATAGCATTACATCACTCACAGTAACTATGTCAGTATTATACAGGGCAGGTCTGATACCCTAGGAAATGAAAATCCTCCTTACAGCCACAAAAGAGCCACTGTACAGTATTAGTCAAAGTTCCATGCACCTCAGCCACAATGAGCAAAAGCCTATGGGGTGAGGGCATAGTTCACCCTTTGTACAGAAAACATCACTGGCTTCTTTGCCAGGAAATGATGGGAGGTGTAGACCCTGTCTATTAAGGGAAATATGCAATGGACCCACTATTTCCCAGAGGCTGTGAATGCCTTGCAACTTGGGACTTGACTTAGCAGAGAAGTTTCTAACTCTGTTTTTCACTGCCTTGGCAACCTCATTTCCTCACTATGATTCAGTTTTGTTTGCCAAAGGGATGCTGGTCATTTGTTGTCTCATCATACTGAGCTGCCTTGATATGATTAACTTCTTTTTAAGCCTCATTTCTCCCTCCATAACATTTTTTGTAAATTGTTATTTAGCATCCTCTAAACTTGAAATGAAATATGTCTTGAAAGACTTACATATTTCATTTCCCAAAATACAATGAAAACAAGTTTGAAAACAGTGCAAGGGAAAGAGGAAGAACAAAACTTGCTATTTGATGGAAAATTTTAATTGTGATTTTTTCTTTGTAGGAAGCAGATAGGAGGTTTTTTCTTAGGTGGGGGGGTTCCCCTTTTTGATTTTGTCAGCTTCTCCCTGAAAATTAACTACATAAGCACTAAGGTTTTACTTTTGAAGAGAGATTCAGGAGTTTCAGACATCAAGTGCATAGTCAGATGTCTGAAAAGGAAATTAATTTTAATGCAACAGAAAGATCAATATTCTTTAAATTAAAATCATGCAGTTATATTCAGGAAAAGCAGTTTTCTTGAACCAAAATCTTTCTGCTTTCATAGCAGTACTAATTTTCACAATGTACCACACGCTCATAATGGTGTATGAGTTAATCAGACTACATCTGGCTGAATTTGCTTTCAGGTTTTCAATGATATGTTATTAATTGGAAAACTAATTCACCTGAGAGCCATTAAAGACACATAATAACATTATTCATATTCCCCTGTGAAGTTACATGCATGTAAAATACTGAAAAAACCAGTCACCTATATAACAGATATACATAAAATCCACACAAGCTCTTTATAAGACATTAAAATCCAAACCTCTTCAAGAGATATACATCTGACTTTTTTACCCCAAACATAAATTTAATGTGCTTTTACATTCAGGAGTGCATAGTCCTTTCCAATTCTTTTTCCTTGACAAATCTCAATCTTGAAATACTAAAATGACAGGATAGGTAAGGCTACTCTTAAAAAGAAATACCAAATGCTGGAAAATTAAAGAAAATTTAGCTATTGTGACTCTTCCATATAAAAGTAAGCATGCAAGCCTTAAGTCCACCTTATAACTTATGTCAATATGCTTTGCATTTTTCTTTGAGTATGAAAATTTTGCTTTACGTGCGCTGTGCATACTAATAAGGAGGGAAAGAATTCTTCCAGATATTACCCTCTTCAACTGCAACACAGAAGGAAAAAGTTCTTTGTAAAAGCAAATGGATAACACTCTTAACCTTCCTTGTGTCTTTTTCCAAAGCAGTCACAAGTTGAATTGCAGTGCAGCTTCCAGAATAATGAGAATAATCCTGTTCTTTCAATATACACATGATGTTATGTTTATGTTTGGTTGGTTGGTGGTGGGGTTTTGTCTGTGCTTACTGGCTTTTTAAGGTTTATCTTTATTTTTACAACTTCCAAGTCAACATAGGATTTCAATTTAACAGTAATGCGATTCATCTGTTACTAAAAACTTATTTGAGTTTAACAATAAATTTCAATCAAGTAATGAAATACTATCACTGCTAATCAGATTACTATGTTACTGAATATACTAAATATAACTCCAACATAATATACCACCATTTCTGATTCCCTAGATATAATCAATAAGAAAGATCATAAGAGGAGCAATTGCAAAGGCTTCAGGTCATTGTGCGCTTAGAGGCTGGCAGAAATCTGTGGGTTGGGTTAGGGAGAGGAAACACAGTACTTCAGAACATAATGCAGCACCCCTTTCCTTTCATCTCATTTTGGGCAGATCACCTGGGAAGTGTGTTAGTTATCTCACTCCAATCAACTGATGCTGCCAGTTGTGAGAAGAAAGAATCCTACCATTAACATCTGAGTATATCTTTTCTTTGGTTATAATTTTGGACAACTCTGCTAAACCAAGAGGTATTTTCCACAGGCTCATGTAACACTACTGATCTAAGGTCAATCACCAATTCAAACAAAATAGCTATTGGAAGAATTTAGCTTGAAAATGAAGCACTGTCTGTCCTTAAGGCAGGGAGGTATCACCAACATGAAAGGTTAGTAAAATATGAGCTCAAGAGGGCAACTGGGGCTTCAAGCTGATCTCTCATCATATTATCAAAGATAGACAATTATTTTCTTTATGTAAAAAGAAAACAAATAAAGCAGACAGTCTAACACTCAGGCACTACAGTTACAATATAACTGACAAACACAATGGTATGCTTTGACAAGATGACAAACATATATTGATTGGTATTTAAAATATCAGCTAGAAAATCTTTAAGAGTATCTTTAGGTGTCAAATGGACTTTTCAGAGATCAGAAATCAAGACAAAATGGACAAAATTCCTTTTTGTGGAGTTCCAGCATCCAGCTGCTTAATTTTACCAAAACCAAATGAAAATTAGCTAAAATTAAAAACCTTAAAAGGATGAAGAGAGTCTTTTGAGGACAGGTTCAAGCAACAAGGTATTTAAGACAAACTTGCAACTCACTCACCTGGAGATGTGCTAAGCAGCAGTGGACACTTAATTACATGTTCAGAAGGGAAATGATGTTACCTTAGTTGCCTTAGCACTATAACAAGTGTGAGGAAAGAAGCCAGTAAAAGCAATGGTACTTTACCCAGACATCATTTACCCCAGTTGTAGGACTGTGGGATTCACTTCAGGTTGGACTTACTAATACAGGGAGGAAAGGAAAGGTGGGAAAGAAGGAGAGAAAAAAAAAAAGAAAAAGAAAAAGAAAAAGAAAAAAATCAATCCGATGTTCTAAAAGCTCCACACAGAGGCTGTAACTAGAAGTGGATAACTTGGAGCTTCTGCAATAGTCATTGACAGTTAATTTCTAGAACAGATAACAAGGAAAACTCTTGCTGAGGTCTAGTGAGTGGGCATTATACCACCTGGGCGATGAATCATCATTTACAGAACTCAAGTGCATTTAATAAGGATGAGCTCATTCTAATAATGCAATCTGACAGGCTGACATTCCTAGTACTGACTTTTGAGGTCACTCAGTGACTTTTTACATAATTTTTTTTCCCCCTCAATAATCTATTAGTATACTGAGTGCTAAACCTCTACCATAAGCTGACTTTTACTACTAGTGTATCTGAATTACACCAGTGGTGCTAAGCGACCGAAAACTGTAGAAGAAACTTTAGAAAGCAGATGCCCTCAAAAACCGTTTTGTGTGACAGCATCCTAGTTTACAACTTTTCTGAAGATAAGGTAGTATCCTAAAACACTACTGCCTAATGAGGATGCAAGATTTCAAAATTCTATTATATGTCACACAACCAAACATATAACATTAATAATAGCCTAGCAGTATTTTCATTAATCCATCCCAGCTGCAGATTATTCAAGCAGTTTCACTTCCAGAAGACTTTAAATTAAACACAAGGTAGTAAAAATTCTCATTATGATAAGAAAAATAATGCTCCACATTTTGGGCCTTGAATATGACATCTGAATCCAACTCCAATAGTAATGCTGTCCTGGTTTCAGCAGTAGCAGTCATTTTTCTTTTTCTTAGTAGCTGGTGCAGTGCTGTGTTTTTGGCTTTCGGCCTGGGAACAGCACTGATAACACCGATGTTTTCAGTTGTGGCTTAGCAATGCTTAGTCTGAGCAAGGACTTTCTGAGCCTCATGCTCTGCCAGGGAGGAGG